>JADRCD010211954.1:15843-50599 GCA_019843815.1 Montemys delectorum | reverse complement strand
GGGGGGGTAATTAACCTGGCTCCCAGAAAAGTGTAATAATCCCATCCAAAGGTGAACCAACCAGCCTTTGAGCGTCACCACACCGGCAACTGAACTTGAAGCTGGCAGGTCAGGTCGTGTTGGACCATTTGGCTAACCTAGGCTATCTGCTTATGGGTACACACTGCCTATGGCTTATAAGTTACAGTGAAGAAAACAGCCTGAGAACCTCTCATGCATAAGACAAAATGATACAACCATAAAACAGAATAAGCACGAGATATAGGAGGCTGCCCTTGACTTAACATGGCATAGCACTTTACAAAAAGCCCTCTCTCTCTCTCTCTCTCTCTCTCTCTCTCTCTCTCTCTCTCTCTCTGTGTGTGTGTGTGTGTGTGTGTGTGTGTGTGTAAGGAATAAACTCTAAAATAATGAGAAAATATGTAGTATATAGGCTAGGGATATGGGCTAGCAGTTAAGAGCATTTGTTGCTTTTGTAGATGAGCTGGGTTTAATTCCCAGCACCCACACAGTGAGTCACAATCCTGTGTAACTCTAGTTCCTGGGGACCGGACACCCTCTTTTGGCTTCCATCAACACTGCATGCTCATGCTGCACATACATCTGTGCACCCAAACTCTCACACACAAACATAAGAATACATTACAAAATAATATCAGTACTCTCAGGGTATATCTCAGTATGTCTTACTATCATCAAGTATTGCACACTGTGCAATGTGCAGAGCTATGTCTGATACACTTTTATTTGATTGGCAGTTTGGGAGTCTGTTTACACCAATGTCACCACAGACATGTGAAGAATGTGCTGTGCTGTGACAATTACCACAGCACAGTGTCACTAGGCACTAGGAATTTTTCTGCTGCATTATAATCTTAGGGAGATACATGTCATCTGTCATTGACCCAAATATTATTTGGTGCATGACTACAATTCTGTATTAATCAGCCCTCTTCAACAAGGCACACAGTACTACAGCAATAATACAAATGGTCCCTCGACCTCAGTGGCTCAGAACAGCAGAGATGAGTTTCTTACAGACCCATGGGCCAGATGTGACAACTTGGCTTCAGGCTATAGAACGATACTACTCCGTCCTGTTTGTCAAGCCTAGCTAAGGGAACTGTGGCTACCTGGGCTGTGTACCTTTCATTGTAGATGGTCTTAGTGAGAGGAAACAAGATACATCATGCAGTCACCTGCAAAGCCTTTTGCAACCTCCTGTCCACTCAACATTCCCTGGCCAAGTCAGTCCATGGCTAAGCCCATGATCCTTCTCCACTGGAAGAACAGCAAAGCATATCACAGAGTCTGTGGATACAAAACCTCATTAAAGGAGGAGATGTGTGCCAGACAGCATACGGTTACTTTTTCACAGCTCGGTGAGCCTCCTGAAAGGATTCTGGGAAAATAGATTCCTGTCTTCATAAAACTGCACTGCTGTGCTCCTGCCAAAAGGTCAAAAGTCACTCTCAGAAGGTCAAAAATCACTCAGGTAGCCTTATATTTTGGGTCCTGCTTATGTTTTGAGACCTATCTGGCTATTGCCTGAATACCCCCTTAGGTCATTTCTAGTCTGATCTGGAAATTCCTTTATCTAGCCTTCTAGTAACCAAATTAGAGATAGACAAGGCCAACATCTCTTTTAGGAAATGCATGATGGAGTCCAAGGTCCCAACTCCAATGCCTGAAAAGGACCATGGTTGTGGGAGTCTGGGAGGCTGAAAAAAAAAATCTATGGGACTCTAAGCAGGTTAGAAATAATTCATTTACTTTAGGTGAAGGCTACCACCCAGATCGCCAATAGGCAGGCAGATACCAGCCTGCGTCCAAGCACTCACCCCCACACAAGAACTACACAAGACATGTTTGTAGACCAGCATACAGACTTATAGACTGTGCAAGCAGCTTTGTGAAGGCAAAGGCTCTGACCTTTGGGCCAAGGTCATATTTGCATAAAAGCCAGCCCAAAGAGGCATCCTGGGTTCCCCAGGCGTCATTTTGTACTGACTCTTAGACCACTGGATAACCATCTTAGCCCATGCTAGATATCCATGTAAGCACCATATTGTCTAAACATAAATTGGTCCTTTAGAGCCTCCTATCCCCTGCATGCAGCCCTTATGTGTCCAGGCTGAAACTCACTGCTCACTGGCTGAGTTTAGATCTCATCCGTTTATTTCCAAATGTGTTGCTACTTATGAAGGAACTCTGGCCAGCACAGCTCTGCCAGGCCTTGCTCTTCTCCCCCACTCCCTCTGCCTTGCTAAAACAGTTCGATTACATTCCTAAATCTAGCCATCAAGATCCATTTTTTGGCCATTTCTTCCTCCTGAGGCTGATCACCAAGGTCCAGCTATCAAAGCATTGAAATCCAGCCATCAAAAGCTCCCTTTGGCTCACCTCTCTAACATGTTCAATCAAAATACACCACAGAATCCTAGCCCATTCTAACACAGGCCTCCTCTTTTTCTCTTCTTAAAAAATGACACCTTAGAGGTCATTTGTTGCTGGTTTTCTGCCCGAGTCACAAAGCAGACACTTTAACTTCTTTCCCAGCCTAATAAAGGATCTCTCTGTGAAAACAGGGGTCTGGGGACAAGGTTTGTGCCTAATCAGGGTCCTGAAGGGACCTCCCAACCCCCTCCCCCCTCCCCGCCATGGAAGGTTTCCTAACAACCTAATTGACTAATAATTGACATTATGCAATTCAAGAAACTGTGCTACTTAATTAAACAAAAGTGAAAAAGTACATTTTTTTTTGTACATGTTTTTTTATAATGTGTAATGCTTTGGGGATTCAATAGATTCACTTGTTGATAATAGTGCCTGTTAATTATGCCGCAGTATATAGCGGAGGAATTCTGGAGATAGTGAAGGATCCTGCACTTTGGTGCATGCCTGAGTGTCTGCACATCTTAATAGCTGATTGGGAGGTGGTGTCTGGAGCATGCAAGTGTGAAGTGAATAGGAGACAGGGTGTGGGCCCCCACACAGGCTTCCCCGACAAGGTCCTGCCTCCAAACATGGAGCTTTCACATCTTCCACACAAATATGGCCTTTGATTCTCTTTGCCATAGCTAGCTAGCATCAGCTGTCAAACTTGACACAAACATAGTCACCCCGGAAGAGGAAACCTCAACTGAAAGATTGCCTCCACCAGATTCAGCTGTGGCTGTGACTGTGACTGTGAGATGGTTGTTGTTGTTGTTGTTGTTGTTTTGTTTTGTTTTGTTTTGTTTCTTAATTTCTAAGTGATATGGGAGAGTCCAGCCCACTGTGGGTGGTGCCATCCTTAGGTCGGGGCCAGGACCTGGACCGAGTAAAATAGTGAGGTGGGCAAAAGGCTGGGGGGGGGGGGGGGGGGCACTTAGTGCTCTTCATGGATTCTTTAGTTCCTGCCTTGAATTCTTGTCCTGGGCTTCCCTTGACTGTAAGCCAAAGAAATCCTTTCCTTTGGCTGCTTAGGAGGAGAGGAATCTGTAGATAAGAAGAGTTGTGTCCACTAAACATTATATTTATCCTCAATTTTGTTGGCATGGCAGAGTCCTACCACCACCACCACCACCACCACCATCATCACCGCCACCACCACCACTACTACCACCATCATCACCACCGCCACCACCACCACCATCACCACCACCACCCAGGGCCCAGAACAGTTAGACTCACCTGGGCTGTGGAATCTGAGCACCTGGAGAGTGTGCCTGTGTTTTTCTCTCTCCAGCTGTGAGCCCCATGACTTTATCCCAAATCATCCATCAGTCACAGATGGGCTCTGCTTCCTGTGATGCCTCTGCCTACCCAGAAGGCCCTGGGCCAGAAATAACAACTGGGCCTTGGGGAGGCTCCAATGTGGAGCCCATAGCCCTGCGTGAGAATTCAGATGTGATAAACACATCTGCATGCTCTTTCCAGGGATCCTGCCCCATGTCTGCAAATGAATTTCTCCTCCCAGGGGGGAGCCCGGCAAGGCACTTGAACTCTGATTTGTTTTCAGCACTTTGCACTCAGCTTCAAGAATCATTTTAATATCCAGACTGCTGTTGGGAGAATGTTGTAATGGAAACACAGTGTTTTCTAAGGCTTATCCTGAACAGCCTACTGTGGATGGAGGCCGCTCCCTGGTCTCCGCACAATTGTAAATATAATTTTTAATGAAATAATGTATAATACAAATGATTATTTATGCCTCATTCCCCTGTTCCGAGTAGAGTAAAACCTGCCCGATGTTTCTGCTTTTCTCATTTCCTAATTCACAAAGTAATTTAACAAAAACAAACAAGTAAACGGAAGGGAACGGCGAGATAATCCGTAACTCTCGAAAGAGAACAGCAGTTTCTCAGCTTTTAGATTAATTCATTTCTGTTCTATGCAGATGTGGTAAATCTATTCATATCCACATATTCGAGATGAGTTATTTTACTCCATTGTTGTGCTGTATAAAATGAGTTATTTTGGTGAATTAAATGCCGGGGTGTAATTTTTGAAGGAAACAGAGGTTTGTAAATGTTGTGCAATGGATGCTGGTGTTTCAATGCGGTTATTAAATACCACAGGAAATGCATCTTACGCGATCTACCCTTTTCTTTTTGTCTTTTCACGTGCCTCGGAGTTGCAGTTAAAATGGATGGTGTAATTTTAAGATTGTCCATGAAGACACCACCCTCACCCTTCTAGGAATCGCTCTCTCTCCTAAAGGACACATGTACTTTCTGAAGCTAATCATCCCTGGAGGATTTCGAACAAACAGGGGCTCAACTCCTGAAGCCCAGAGCCCTTTACAAACAACACTGAGTGTGTGAGGAAGGGGGCAGTTAAATCCCGAGATAAAACAATTTCCATAGAGTATTCAATTTATTAAGACGGTTCAGAGAAATTTACCTTAGTTGATGAATGTATTTGGGGAGGGCTTGTCGCATGCTCCTTGACGTTTAGAATGCTTCCCCTAGAATGGAGAATGAATCCCAGAGACTAAGCACAGCAGCAACTAGGTGGAGACTGAGCTGTCTCTGCTCCCAGGCAGTCACTGCTGCGTCAGCCCAACAGAGTTCTGAAGACAGCAAGCATCCCAGAGCCAGGGCGTGCATCTGGGCTGGCATGGAAACTAGCCTCTTCCTGTCCTGACCAAACCAGCATGCTCTGCTCACTGTTCATTCTACCGAGCCCCTCACCTCTACCCTAAAAACCGTTCTCTGTTTATGTTGTGCGTGCTAAGCAAACCTTCTGCCATTGAGCTTCATCCCCCAAGCAACCTAAAAATCCTTGAAATACTGCCCCTGTCTAAATAGTCAGCCCCTCTGCCCCCCCCCCCCCCGTCTCTGCAGCTTTTACATGTATATAGCCAACCAGCTGCAGATGGGAAATATCTGGGAGAGAATGGCTACCGTGCCGACTGCTTATGCTGTGGAATGCTTGGTCTGTACTGAACACGGAGACGTGTTTCCTCATCATGCTTTTCCAGACAATACAGCATGACAACCAGTTTCTTGGCATTTACAGTGTATTCATTATGTAAGTCATCTAAAGGTGTTTGAACGCACTCGGGAGGGCGTGGGTTGGTTCTAGTCATGTGCTTTAGCATTTTCTATAAGAGTTCTGAGCAACTGTGGGGGCTCTCTGAGCAACCTCTTCAGCTACCGAGGGATTCTTAAGTCAGATACAGTGTTGGGAAGCACTGGCCTGCCATGCTTGTTGTCACTATCCACAGCCAGTTCACACAGAGTCTAAAAGCAAACTCACCAATGTCGAGAAATTAGAGGATAGAGCCCAAACTGTCACCGGGAAGGAATACTAGCCATCACATCAAAGACACAGAGGCCGTGCCCCAGTGAGAATCATGAACTAACTAGAGGGTTGAATACCAAATATGGCCGATATAATATCAGCAAGTATCCACTAAGTAAGAATAGAGCCACGCATGGTGCTATATTTCTATAATCCCAGCATTTGGGAAGGCTGAGACAGAAAGATCCCAAATTCAAAGCCATCTCTGGCTTTATAACAAGTTCAAAAGTAATAAAAACAAATATTACAATATAATAAAAATAATAGATGATAAGATATAATGGTATGTATATACATTAATTTTTTTTCTTTTTAAAGTTTTATTTTTATTTATGTTTGTCTGCGTCTGTGTGCACATGAATTCAGGTACCGTTGGAGGCCAGAAGAGGGTGATAAGTCCCTGGAACTGGAGTTAGGGGGTGTTGGGAGCTGTGTGTGTTTTGGGAACTAAGCCTGGGACCTCTGCAAGAGCAGAAAGCCTTAACCTGTAAGCCATCTCTCAAGCCCCTATTTGTGGTAAATTCTGTATCTGAGTGCACATTGGGCACTACAAGAAACAAAGAAGATGGAGTGGATGCAGAAAATAAGGAAAAGAAAAAAAAAAGAGTAAGAGAAAAACCACATGGTGCTGGGTCTTCCAAAGCAAGCCTAGGAGAGCCTCACCACGCAGACAAAACACTGAGACAGCAACAAAGGGAGGAAGGAAGAGAGCTTGAACTGAGGGGAATTCTTACTAAATAAATAAATGAAAATGGAAAATTTTCTTTGGCAGAGAACAGACATCTGATCCCCAAATGCATCGTTCGCATACCGCTACCCCTTCTCCTCCGCTTCCTGGTTTGTTCTTCAGTGACTGAATCAAGGAAGTGGGGACGCCATGACTATTTTACATTGTATCTCTCTTTCCCCCTCATTCGAGTGGGAGCTTGAGTGATTTGGCGGCTGGTGCTGGGAACCTGCCTGCCAAACTCCACCTGCTGAAGGGACTTGCTCCAGCTGTTTGCTAGCGCTCTTCCTCTGCAGAGGTTTATCAAGGAAAAGAGAGCTAATAAGAAAAAAAAAAAAAAAACCCATGATGAATCAGGAGGCAGAGAAGACTGGAGGCACAGGCTGTAATCAGCCTCCTGCTTGGGAGCTACCCCGGCTCTGCCAAAGCACCCACCTGGATGGAAGCTGAAGGAGGGTGCCTTAGGGTTCTGAATAAATGGTAACTTGAGACCTCCACCAGCAGTGCCACTCTGCTGCCCAGGAGGCCTGAGCAAACCTGTGGTGTAATGTGGGATGTGAGTATGGGGTATCTCTTGCTTGGATCTTAGAGGGGACCTCCCATCACTCCTGGAATGTCTCACAGTGTCATCAATTGTCCAAAGATATTGTGAACTATATAATTTATAGTGAGTCCCCTATTTATTCCCAACTTCTTAGTCTCTCTCTATCTCTCTGACTCTGTCTGTCTCTCTCTCTGTCTCTGCCTCCCTCTGTTTCCCTCTTTCTTGCTCACTCTCTCTCTCATGCTAGTTCCAACCCAAGGACCCCCATCCTTCCTCCTTCTTAAGTTTATTTTTGTTAAAGTATATGTATGTATACAGGCCTGCAGGTACCCACAAGTATCAGATCTAACAGAACTGAAATTTTAGACTGCTGCCTAATTGCTTAAGAACCAAGTGCAGGTCCTTTAGAAGATCACTGGGTACTCTTAGCCACTGAGTCATCTCTCTAACAGGATATCTCTTAAGGTAATGCCTTGCTTTGTAGTCTAAGTGATCTGAAAGTCATGATGCTCTGCCACAGCCTCCTGAATGCTCCTGGGGTGACAGATGTGTGCCTCCATGTCCACCTACAACGTGTCTGTTAGAGGTGAGCGAGCTGCTTCATCTACCACATCCAATAGATGGTGTTCTCTGATACTGGGTTTCTAGACCCAACAGGAAGCTGCCTACCCAACACTCTCCCCAAGATGATGTCCTAAGAGATTTCCAAGAGTAACCTTGATGTCAATGACCCTTGCTTTACCTGAGATCTTCAGAATGCATCTGTCTCAGGCTTAGGTACACAGGAGTCCATCCTCTCTGACTTCTAAACTTAGTAGAATTACCCAGAGATTCATTTGGAAGGATTCTGAGAATGCCTGTGCTAGGAGAAGAAGGGTGAGAGGGGAAGCCTATCCTTAAGATACCTATATTCAGTAATTGGCTAGTGACATAGTGATAAACAAAGAGAGAAATAATGACTATGTACCATAGTGTTCCCTAACTCTGGGCCTTGATACAAATTTTCTCTTCATAACTCTTGCCTTGGCCAGAGTTGCATATCCTACATTACCTTTGCACTCAGCAACCTATACTCTCCTGATGCCAGGGGGGTCGGGGGTCTAGCCTAGAGTCACAGAGTTTCACAAAACAAAAGACTTAGGTCTGTCTGCTCAGCACATTGCAAATGGAGGAGCTGAGTGGGAGGGCTCATGTGCTTGCTCAACAAACGTTTACTGAATATCTGCTTTGTTCTAGCGTAGCTCGCAGTCTGGGGGAAAGACGAGATACCCTGGCCTTCAGAGGCCTATACTCAGAAGACATCATAGAAGGGCTGGAGAGGTGATGGTCCAGCAGTTGAGAACTTGCTGCTCTTTCTGGGACTCAGTTCCAAGTACCTACATGACTGCTAACAACTCTAACTCCAGTTCCAGGGGACCCAGGGTCCTCTTCTGGTCTCCATAGGCACCGGGCATGCACAGGAATTCAGGCAAAATGCCCATCCGTATACATAAAGTAAAATAAAATTTAAATGTATAAAAGGCCATAAAACCTATTATCAGAAACCCATCAGCGGCTTGCCAAAACACACACAGGCATGGTGGACAGGGAGACACTTGAGAATACTGGAGGAGGCCTCTTGGAATAAGTGTCATGTTACCAGTGAACATGATTGTGCCTCTGAGACTCCCTGGTTCCATGTGAGCCCTGAGGTCAGTATCAGTGTTTGCGGGCTCATCCTGAGATCTGCAAGTGGCAGGAGAAAGAGGTATAGGAAACTAGACAGACGCTGAGGCCCAGAGGTGAATCCATATGAATTTCTTTAGTTGAGGTACGGATGAAATATTCTTTAGGCTAGGGGATGCAGGTCCGTAGCCCAACTTCTGCTAGCAGACCCTGGGCTTGTTCAGTGTTGGCCATTTACCTCCCACTTGGCTCTGCTCCCTGCACTGTAGGGTACTTGGAGACAACAGTATCATTTCCAGGCTGCTATAGCTGAAGTGGTGTGGCAAGGTAGACGTGTCGAGGCAGAAGGTTGTGACAGAGCAGGCTTGCTTACTCTATGCTGGCCTGGAAGTACACAGACAGAACACCAGGAAGTGGCCTAAAGTAAGATGTAACCCCTAGCGACTTCTCTTGTGCCTCTTTCTGTAAAGTCCTCCCACTTCTCAGTAATGCTATGAATGGGTAGGCCATTCCTGATGTCCTACCATGACCAACCACTTCCTTAAAGCCCTCCCCATCCTCCCAGAATACCTTGCATTAAGAACCAAGCATGTAACACAGCAGTTCTCAACCCCCCCCCCCCCAATGCTGTGACCTTTTGATACAGCTCCTCATGTTGTGGTGACCCCAGCCATAAAATTATTTTCATTTCTACTTCATAACTGTGATTTTGCTACTGTTGCAAATTGCAATGTGGATGTCTGTGTGTTTTCTGGTGGTCTTAGGTAACCCCTGTGAAAACATCATTTGACCCCCCAAAGGACTTGTGGCCCACAGGTTGAGACCCCTGCTTTTAACCCATGGTGGGGCATAATGACAACATTTTCTGTCCAAATGATGACACACAGCATGCATGCATTCAGAATAGGGATGCTCTGCCCTTCCCAAGGACTTGAGATGGTTGTACATTTCCTGGGGAGTTCCATGGCGTCTTGCTTTACAAAGCACCTTGCCTGTTTGACTTGATTTTCTTTCTCTTTGTGCACACACCTCCTCTCATCTGAAACACACCACAAGGTGCACATTTGGAAAACAAGCAAGCGGTTCAGCACATCCCCTGTCAATCCCCAGCTTCCTTGGTGAGGCCCCGGGGCAGATTTCCTGGGCCCAACCCAACATTGGCTTCTTCACCTCTCCTTGGCAGGTTTCAAGCTTTTCAAACACGGGTAAAGCAGGTATTTCCCAAGACAGCTCCTACATATGTGGCAGGGATTGCGTTTTAATAAGGGCTTTCAAAAGCAACCTTCTGCTTCTGAGCTTTGCAAGACACTGCTCTATAAAAAGTTAGCGAGCCCCTCGCAGCGGGCCTTGTTAGCTCCCCTTGCCATTCGCTTCCTGTTCGTTCCACGATTAAACATTTTGCCCCCAACGATACGAGGCATTTTTGTGAGAGAGGAGCGATCTTACTACGAAACCCGGAGATTTAGAAAGAGCATTTTCTTTCTCCCAACCCTTCTATCTCCAGACAAATAGGAGATTTGCAGTAATTAATGCCATTTAGTTTAATCTATAAATGTTTGAGGAAGTGATGTTATTTGTTTTAAGTACTGCTCTCAGCGAGAAAATGCAGAGGCCCCTCCAGTTTCTGACTTTATTCTCAAGAGCTAATGAACTGAATTCTTCGTAAACATTGGCAAAAAACAAAACAAAACAAAACAAAACAAAACAAAAACCCAAAAAACACGCCTGTGAGCCGATTGAGACGCTGTATATGGAGGGACCCGGAGAAGGAGCTAATTTTACACAATTGACTTGATAACCTTTTTGGATCACTGGAATTAAAGACTGATTAATCAGCCGTGATTAGCATCTATTGAAGCCTGTGACACTCCAGCACTGTCACTGTCTTTGCTTTGTTTTGTTTTAAAGCCTTTTTAAAAAAATTCTTTTTCCTTTCTTCTTTGTACCCCCAACCCGTACCCCACGTCTCCCCTGGGGTTAATGCTCTCTTACACATTTAACTGCTACTCGATCATCCACGATGGGGTCAGAGGTAGTCTTTATGGACTTTTAAAATTAATACTAGACAGTTCTCTCCTGACATGCCCTTGCTTCGGCAGCCGCGCTCTGCTGTTTAATTGTAGAGGTGGCCTCTTGTGGCCGCATGCTCCCAGTGTTTAGCAAGGGTTGGAAATATGGATGTTAGGAGAAAAACTGGCAGATGGCTGACAGGGCATTTTTACTCATAACACACTGGTAAAACTTTAACTCAGAAGATTTAGTGCAAGAGCGTTCCAGCCAGCAAGCTGCAGCCATATGCAGATTTTTTTTCAAACTTCTAAACTGATGGTTTTGCAAAGTGTGCATAAGCAGCCTTTATTGATTATGATGTTAAAAATTGAAAGCGTCAGTATCATTTAGCTCTAGACAGTTTTAAAGGAAAAATGAACATTCGTTTTCATTATGAACTACGGAAAGGCCAGGGGCTGGCGAGGGCCACATTCATTATTTCTTCAATTCCAGAGAGAGATTCTCTCAAGTAGGTGTCTCTTCAAAAAGGGGGAAAAATGCTGTTCACTTGATGGGTGTGAATCAAGAGGTATTCACTAATTCGAGGTGAGCTTGTGTGTGGCACATAGGAGTGATTTGTTGGTGGGTGGTAGGACTCTGGGGCTGCACCGCTTCTTGGCACATGGGTGATGGTATTTATAAACGCACCCTGCGTGTGTTGATCTCATTCAAAACTGTATAAATAACAGGCTCTGACGGGAGCCCAGGAGACCAGGACAGGCAAGCTTGGAGCCTGGAGCATGTGATGTAATTCACCGTACAGACCATGATGGCAGCTCACCTGGCCAAGTCCAGCAGCTTCCCCTTCTAAGCCATTTTTCCTTCTTTGTCTGTGTCCAGAAATAAGTAGCAGGATGCTGGATTTGGCTCTCAGACTACATGGATGCTTGTGGCATCTGCACAGGATCATACCACAGTTCCCCCCTCTGCTGAGTTAATGTTTAAAAGGCCCAAAGGCCATTTGTTTCTATTACAGCTTAATGGCTTAATATTTTCTCTTAAAATGGGAAATCATTGCTAGGTTGAGGAGAAAAACAACAATAGCAAGAACAAAAGAACAAGGAATAGAGAAGTCGCTGTGTTCTGCTCAGACCATCTCCTCCCCTCTGCTGTTAAACACATACCGCCCGGCCCTCCATCCTGGGTTTCAGGTGTTGCTTGCAGCTGCTGGAGAAATCAGAGCTCCTAAAGACGGCTCTGAAGCAACTCCATGTTGCTGAGATGATGACAAAGATGCAACAAATCTGACAGAGGTGGAGAAAATGGGGTGAGAATCTGTTCTCCGAGAAGATGCCAGTGTGCCGGTTTTAAAACATTGTTTCTGTACTCCCAGGACTACTGCAGCCTCAGTTAGAAGAGTCCTGGGCCCTCAGTTACCTCATCAGTTTTAACAAATTGGCCGGAGACTTGAAGTACTGATTTGACTGCCAGTGGACTAATGACTTGCCCCAAATCCCCAATGAGCCACGAAAGAACTCCTCATGAGAGTTATTTTCTTTCTGGGAAGACAGGAAGTGCCACCATATTGAATGGTAGACATTTCTGATTACCTTAACTAGCATCCCACATATGCTTCAGAGGAATAACCATGTCCCCTAATTTACTTCCCAATCTGGAGCTAAAGGGTCTGTCACCACAGAAAGTACAGGTGAAGTCAGATGTGTGAGTATGTACACAGACTTTCAGCCCCGAGGTCAGAGTTCACCAGGGTAAAGAAGCTGAACAGCATCAAGATAATAATGGTTAGTGTCTGTTCTGGAAGTGTTGGTGCTGGCTTGCAAGTAGCTAGCCTCAATCCAGAGATAATGAAACGTTTAGATAAGTGAAGTAGAAAGAGTCATCATTATGAATAGAAGATTCCTTCCCAGTCACAGGACACTTTGCTTCTGGGCAATAGATGCAGGTAAATTCATCACCAAGAAGCTTCATAGCATCATAGGGCCATTACACAGGCTTAATTACCAGTGGGTTTAATGGAGAGCTCTCACCCAGTGCCCTGACAAGTGATGGAGTAACTGGACCACTATCAGTCAGGCTTTATTTTCTGTAGGATTGGGCAATGTGATTGCCAGCAACTGAGAGCTGTGGAGGAACTGGCTCCAGTCCCTGGCTGAGGTATCTAAAGGCTGGGCAAACATTTGCATAGCCACTAAAGTTGAGCCCTGATCTTTTTTTCTTTCTTTTTTGTACAAAACTATTTTATAAAGAGGACAGGAAAATATATTTTGCCATAAAGCAACATTTTGCTGGGTGCATCAGTTTTATGACACGAGGCCTCTGTGGGACCACATATTTATGTGAGATCTGCCCTTGTGAGGACTGAGCTAGAGGCATTGAGATCTGACTTCTCTGGGCTCCAGTTAAGTTGAGATTATCCATTTATATCCAGTTGGGACCGCTCTCTAAGAGCCGACCTGAGAACCATGAAGATCCAGAAACACCATTCAACTCTAGTGTGTCTCTTATCTTTTACATAGCTTCAGGCAAGTGTAGGGGTGGAATGGACCATCTTTACTGGTCCAAAATTTGAATTAACTAATGCTTATTGGATGGTGAATTATAACAGAAACTGTTAATGTGTGGGAGAGCCACATGAATATCAAACAAATTCATTATGATCGGTGCTATTACAGTGAATACCAAATGAGCTCATAATGACGGGACAATGAAACTGTTACCAATAGATTTTATTTCTGTAACAAATCCTCCTGTAAGAGCCCCTCCTGTAGTGTTAATTCTAATATAAGTTTGCATCAGAATATTAGCTGCATCCAGTAAATTATGGTTTCCAAAAGCCACACCATAATGTCCAGGGATGTATTTTGTGTTGGTTGGTTTTCTCTGTGCTAAAAGTCCCCTTTGGCCCCTCACTTCCATGGCCACTCAGAAGGCTCACATCTTACTTGGAATGGTCAATCATTCTTGGTCCATCAGTCCGCTCAGCATTCATGGTAGCAACCTTAATGCAACAGGACAGGATGAGAAATCTCATCCATCAAAATAGATGGGACATATACTTCTGAGTGAGTTTCTCTTTCACCAGCAAGAGTACAGCCCAAGTCAACAGACACTCAAAATAAAGCCTCACTGGAGTTGAAGGCTTGATTTCTCTTGGCAGACGCCTGGAATCTTGTAGGGTTACAGTTTTTAAACCCAGTGTCTCCAACTGATCTAAAAAAAATTAAAAAATGCAGAGGGAGGTTCCCAATGCTGCTTTGGGCTATAGCATGGAAGCTGCAATTGATTAGAAATTTTGTGGCAGCAGGAAGGCCAAGATGAAGTTTATCATGGAAGGGTTTCTGGTGCTCAAAGTGGCTCAGATGGGTTAAAAGTTGGAAAGAGACCCACAAAGACAGCAAGACAGAGACAGAAACAGATGGAGGGAGAGAGAGAGAGAGAGAGAGAGAGAGAGAGAGAGAGAGCAGTTGAACCCTTGAAGAATCAGAGAGGTGATCCATTCCATGTCTTACAAGCAGATTTGTAGAAGACCCAAGAGTTCAGGGCTGTCCCTAACCTAATAGTAAAATTGTAGCTTTCCCCTCAGACTGCAGCCAAGTTTAAGTTCTCAATAAATATTTGAATGAATGCATTTTTTCCTTTTTGTATATATTTTATTTGCTCTTTCCAGGGACCGAATGTCGGAGCCCAGCGATTAACAAGGCTTGTATTCCCTTGCTCCTTCCTGCCGCCCATTCCTCCAGGCTGCTCAGTCACTCTCAGAGAGGTAATGAAGAATCTTTTAGTACTCCCAAGAAGACCCTGAAGAATCCCGCAGACCCTTTGTGTCAGGGTGGTTGGCAATGAAAGCCACACACTTGGTCTGCTGTTGCTTATACACTGAACGCTTTAAGAAGGACAGAGCAACTCAACAAAGTCCTCATTAAAAGACCCGTAGTTCCTCTTCAGTAAAAACAGGATGGCATTAGTCACACCTTCAAAATGTTCTAGATTGATCACAAATGCTTGTACACACACACACTTACACACACACACACACACACACACACACACACACACAAGGGTGCTCCCACACACTCACCATCTTAAACCAAAATTCCAACTGGCTGATTCCCAGGCTTACAGTTAGCTCTCTATCAAGAATTAATGCAACATCATGCACACACCATTACTGAAAAATTCTACGCTGTTTTTTGCCAAGTGTCCCTATATAATAGTTTTATCACAAGTCTGACAGCCTCCATAAAAATTCCAGGCATTCTATATCAACAGCCCTCTTTGTACTAAGTTATTAAACATTAAATTTTTATTCGTCATTTGTATTCTGTTATGCAAAATAAGCTCCTTGATAAGATGTGTCTTCTTAATTGGGCCCTTGATGCTTCTTGGATCGGAGTTGTCAGATTAGCTGGAAGAAGAGGCACTGCGTTGAGCCAGCGAGCTACCAGGAGACCAATAGCTTTGTAACAACGATATTAAGTTAGAGAGGCCAAGTGGAGGGCAGCACCAGGCTCAGGTGAGGCTTTGCATCTGTGCATGTCTTATGCTCAAGCACTTTTCTCCTGGCATCAGCAGGGCTGATGGAAATAGATTTGTTTGTTGTTTACAGCGTGCAGCTGTGGGCGATGCTGCACGGGAGTTGTATAAGATTGAAGCAAATTTGTACTGAGACTAAAATATTGAGCTTTGCTCCCGTCAGCAGTCTCTGGAATCTTATTGTCGAAAACTTTATCTAGTTGTAACCTTCCCCAGGGTGATTTTCATTTGCAGCTGCCCTGTTCTGTCTCTCATCTCCTGTCCCTGCCTCCCCCCACCCCCAGCCCCAACTGCCACTGCGGCTTTAGTACTTAGCGGGAGCCAGCCAGCCCTAGGCCGGAGCACAGGCTCTTCTTGACAGGGCCACACACAAGGACCTGGTGACAGGGCGGCCATTTTCTCTCCTAAGCCCCAGCTTCACCCTGCCTTCTGCAGCTGGAGCCTGCTGCCTCTGGTCACCTCCCTCTTTGCCCTCCTGTATGCATTCTAGTTGGGCTCTGATCATCTAGAGGGGCGCCCACTTGCCAATCCAGCCTACAATATTTGGGTAGAGGAGAGGGCAGCTAATAAAATGTCTGTGTGCCTTTGAAAAACAATTTTACTTTTACCATATGATGTCTATTTTGGTACCTGCAAGTTTCTCTTTGTCTCTGACGATGTGGGGAAGAAAATGAAAAGGATTTCCTCATTCCTGCCACTGCCTGAAAGAGACAAAAACCAAAGACCAAATTTTCAGAGATCCTGGGACAATTTCAGTTGAATAAAATGGGGATATATGCCACCATGGGCTGTGGTCAGGTCTGGGTGACCTGGAGACAAGGTGGGCTGATTTCTCTGAAAGAGCTCCTTTGTGTCTTTGAAAAGCAGGATGTGTATGCAACATATATGTATGAGTGAATTTTCTTTATGTATGTATGCTTGTGTGTGTATGTTCATGTGCAGATATCTGCATGTCTGTCTATTTTCAGGTATGTGCCTGTGTGTAGCCGTGTGTATCTGAACATACGTGTACATATCTCTGTGTGTCTTTGTGTTGTGTATATGTCTATATTTCTGCATGTCTCTGTATGTGTGTGTAACTATGTCTGGGTGCATATATGTGTGTGTATATATATGTATATATACATATATGTGTATATGTGTATACATATATATATGTTGATATACGTTTAAGTACATGTGTATTCATATATGTATGCATACTTTTATATCTCAATAACTGTATGTCTCTGCATGCCTTTAAGTATATACATGTATCTGTCTGTATGTGTTCTGTGTCTCTGCATGTATATATGTACATATATGCATGGATCTCTATGTATTTATGTGTTTGTATGTAATTTATGTGTCTCTCTATTTTTATTTATGTCTGCCCCTCTATGCCCACATGTGCCTATGTGTATCAATAAGTACACACATGTATAAATCTGTGTGTGATTCTATATCTCTGTGTACAAGTATGCTACCAGTCTCCGATGTGCTGGAGCATGGTACTTTCATCTTATGTAGTATCTGTCCCTGATACTCAGAATCTCTTTGTGGATGGTCTAAGTCCTCCCTGGCTCATTCTCCTTGGCCTGGAAGGATAGAAACTCTCTGGCTGAAGCTGCCACTTGTGCTGAGATGAGCCCCGCCCCTCAGGCCCCACAGGAGGATGGTGGTATTCAGCCATTTGTGCTTCCTCAGAGAAGTAGGGGGTGTGGTCACTGCTTCTCAGTGCTCTACAGCTCCCTAAGCAGGGACTTTAGCTTTGTTTGAGTGTCTGCATAGAGTAGGTTGTGTTCCCTGGCCACCCCATGCTTGCCCTGCAGTAGGCATTTGACTTTGGCTGGGGTGCCTATAAAGCTTAATTTGGCTCATAGTTTCAGAAGTTTCCATCCATAGCCAGCTGGTGCCACAGAATCTGGGCCCAAAGTGAGACAGAACATCATGGTTGGGAGAATGTGGTAGAACAAAATGATTTCCCTCATGATGACCACAGAGAAGGCAAGAAGGAACCAGGAAAGATTCCGAAGAATATATCCCATTGCCTACTTCCTCAAATGAGGTTCTGTCTCTGGAACTTTCCACCACCTCCCAATAATGCTCTTAAGTCATCAATGGGGTAAGACATTAACTAGCTCAAAGCCCTCAAGAGCCAAGCATCTGTACAGGGGTGGATTCTCTAACTCAGCATTCTACACCCAATTTTTCCTTTTTCTAATTGGGATACCAGTGAGTTACCCCAAGCATCACAATGGTGAAAATGGAATATGCAATTCTATGAATTCATATAAGTCAAAATTCTTAGAGATTTCAAGAAATAGAAAGTCAGTAGCCACCACACATGGTACAGACTCTGATAGAACGCCACAGCTGGTCACAACGCAGAAAACAACTGACGAAGGTGTGCCCAGCCCCTAATGATACATACACAGTATAATCCATACCTCTAAGGCTCAAGGAACCCTGTGGACAAGGGGCCAGAGAGATTGTAAGAAATGGAGGACCAGGTTATCTCCAGCAAGATACCCTGCAAGAGGATCAGGGTATCCAACAAGATATTTCTATGCATAACAGAGAAGCTGCACCCAAGAAATCTGAACAGGATCATCACCTAAACAAGACCAGCACAGCCATGGCATCAGCTGACATGCCAACATGGGTGAAGAGCTACAGGCAGTTAACAGCTGCTGAGAGAAGGAGGGTCAGCCTTATGCAGAGATGAGTGCTGAAATCAGTAATCTAATGTCAAGTAGTAAGCCCTAAAAACATATGTATACAAATAACACTCCACAGATTTGGCAGGTTGCATTTATAGTAGATGGATGGATGGATGGATGGATGGATGGATAGATAGATAGATAGATAGATAGATAGATAGATAGATAGATAGATATGTGTATATATCTCTAACAATAGAAAATAGTGAATGCATGAAAAGAAAAAAAAGACACCAAGTAAGGATGAAGTCAGGGAGGTATGGAGTCGATCTTAGACAAGTTGTGATAAAAAATACATTGTGAGATTCTCAAAGAATTAATAAAATATAATATTTTTTAAAAAGAAAATAGAAAATAAACTCAAATTCGTTGGAATCAATACATAAATAAATATGTGTCTGGTGTCATGTCCAGGTATAGGGACGTTGGCTTCAGAGATGGCTGGATCCTGTGAGCCTTTCTCTGCTTCTGTTCTGCACATGGTCTCATCTGTGATCAGTTCTCCCTGTACATCACCAGGCTGGCCACCAGCAGGGCCATCCTTGTGCTAGGCAGGCATCCCAATAGAAGCAGCACACCTCGGTCTTTAGTACTAGCTGAGATCTCAGGTTTAGACTACTGTGGAACCTCACTGTGAGACCAGCCCCCAGAACAGATAGAAAGGGAAGGAGGACTTAGGTACTCATGGCACGCATAGAAGAAGAAAGTCTAAGCTGTTGTGGCAGCTCTGGGGTGAAGGTCCTGCCATTCTGCCTGTGTTCTGGAGCCTTTCTGAGACATCTTCCCACCTTCCTTCACCAGAACCTCCTTCATAGACAATGATATGAACCAGGCCCCTGGGATCTTTTTCTGTCACCTGAGTTTATGTCATTCTAGGTCTATGGCTGTCTGTTCATGAAAGTCTGTTCTCAAGTAACTCCTACCTGTCCATGGCTCCCACTATGTCAGCTTTTGCCAGCCTCCAATACCGCCTAACCTTAGAACCTACAGACAGCTTACTTTCCAAATACCCAGCCCAGGGTGGCCTGAAACTCATTATCTTCCTGCTTCAGTCTTATGACTATGTGATTACAAACCTGTGTCCCCATGCCCAACTTCTAAATCTTTAATGATAACACACAGAACACTGTGGATTCCCCTAATTGTTGAATTCAGTATCACTTGAGCATCATAATGAATAACACAAGTTAAAATCTCTGCCAAATAGATGGGTGAATCCCGAACCACTCAGAGCTCTGAACTACCTTGAATGCAAAGAAAATAGAGCAAGCATGCAGAAGATCCAAGACCCTCCATCTTTGTCTTTTCTGATAATATCACAAAATGTGGGTGGCTAGAACACCTGCAGAATTAGCCCCCCTCCCCCCAAAAAAATTGCCAGTAAGAACAAAGAGATGCTTTGGCCTGCATTATTAGTTCCCACCCAGGTCCTGAGTCACTGGGGAAATATGAAGCCTCCGTTTTACAGGTCTCCCCACACACAGACTATGAGACTGATAAAAAGACAGACATTATCTACATTCTAAATACATATAGGTTAATGAAAAGATCACTATATTCTGGTAATCCATAATTCTCCCAAGATAAAGGACTCCCTCCTGTTCATTTGAGAGCCAATAGCCACTTGGTTTGGAGTGGCCTTGGTTTCAGCTCCTGGCTGTGTTTTGACATTTCAAATTTGTAGAGGTCATGTGTGCAGCAGGAATGGCTTGCTAGAACACTGATGATAATATTCCTGGCAGGCACAGGCTCTGGAAATTCCGGTTTCACGATATCTCATTATCTGCAGGTGCCATAATGGGAAAGGGAATGCAGAGCTGTCAATCACGGAGGAACGGTTGGAAACACCGCAGCCGCATAAAAGCTTTCCATGACTTAGTCCCTCTGCTCAATGAAGGGGCTCAGAGAGAGCTGCCTTGCAAGCGGCTAAGCGACATCAAGCAAAATGGCACGGGCATGGGCATGATGGAACTGGTGCCACGAATAGCTTCACTTGTCCCCACATCTGAGTCTTAGGATGGTGTCTCTGCATGCAGATGAAGCACAGGTCCCCTACATCATACCAACCCTTGGCATCTTCCTGCTAATGCCATTACATGAGGTGTCATCTGTGACCCAATACTAGGACCTAGAAACTGTACTTTGTTCTCTGAAATCTTTACGAACCCTGGTGAAGTAGAAGGGCTCAGATGGGACACTTGGGAATGTGAAATACCTATGGTGTTGGGGCACTTGCAAGTTACATATCAGCAGAGGCAGGCTTAGGGGGAACTGGGAGCCAGAATGCTTTCTTTACATTGTTGTTTGACCCCTCCAGGGATTAATTTGGGTGAGTTTCAAAAACTTCTTAAAAGATGGACTGGAGAGATGGCTTAATGGTTCGATTCCAAGCCAACGCATGGTGGCTCCCACCTATTCGTAACTCAACTTGTAGGGGACCTGATGCCCCCTCTGGCCTCTACAAGCAGCGCATGCACATGATACATAGACATGCAAGCAGGCAAAACGCACACATGCACATAAATAAAAAAAAAGTAAAAACTCAAAAAACTAAAAGAAAATTTCTTAAAACATAGTTAAATGCGAAGGCTGTGACGTGTGCACAGTTATTTTTTAAAACATTTAAAACTTAGCATTCAGGGCTGAAGAGATGGTTAAGTGTACAAACCGCTCTTGAAGAGGACTCAAGTTCAGTTCCTAGCACCCAGGTTCAGTGGCTCAGAACCAACTGAAACTCCAGCGCCAGGGGATCCAATGTCTCTGGCCTCCTTGGACATCTAACTCACATGCTGGGCATATGTACACTTATTTTTAAAAAAAAAAAAATCCTTAAGAAATTAAAATAAAATTAACACTCAGCCAGACACTTTGACCTGTGCCTGTAAGGCTGAGGCAGAAGGATTATGAATTCAAATCTTGCTGTGCTGTATGATCAGACCACGTCTCAGACACAAGACAGAAGGAAGCAATGTTCAGACACGAAGCTGCTAGGTGGAGCACCACAGCTCCGGCTCTCAGGGCTTCCCTAACTTCCCTCTATGTGACTGGCCTGGGCTGGTACATCACTTCATTCCCTCAAGGACGTGAAGGGTAAGACACAGCCACGGGGACAAATATACAGGGTTCACACACAGACTGAGAGCAGGAGCTGTGGATACACTGGTACCCAGGAAGGACAGGGCTCCCATGAAAAGCCAAGAGCTAAGTGGGGGCCCTGGGAATAGGAAGGGCCATCCCTACCTCCCTTTCTTTCTTCCCTCCATCTCTCCCTCCCTCCCTCCCTCCCTCCCTCCCTCCCTCCCTTCCTCCTTCTTGTCTTCAACTGGCAGCTGCATTCAGCTCCAGTGAGATATCTGCAAAAAGAAATGGCTGGCAAGACTTGCTAGCTTTGTTACAAAGCTGGGCATTCACACTTGCATTTTTAAACTCTACATAAGTCACCGTGACAACTCATATGTACATACATACCTATGGCTTGGCTTGATCATATTGACCCCCATTGAAGCTTTTCATTTTAAATCATTCTGGCAACTTACTTCGATTTTAACAATGCAAGAAAACCGTGTGTCTTGAATGTCTGATTGACAAGGTCTCCGGAG
Organism: Montemys delectorum; assembly: GCA_019843815.1. Taxonomy (NCBI): domain Eukaryota; kingdom Metazoa; phylum Chordata; class Mammalia; order Rodentia; family Muridae; genus Montemys; species Montemys delectorum. The sequence continues at coordinate 29,029 of JADRCD010211954.1, read as the reverse complement.
ACAAGAAGAAGGCCCTCTCTGACAGCGGGACATCAGAACTTGTAAGAACCACATGACATCTCTGTCATGGAAGAACTTCATTTATGGGATTAATTTTCCTTTCCTACAGGATGAACACTTTTGTTCTTAATAATGTTCCTTCCCTTTCCTCCCCTATTTCCTTCCTCCTTCTCTTCCTTTTCTCATCTCTCTTCTTCCTTCTCTCTCTGTTCTCCTTCATTCTTTCCTTTTTACCACCCTTTGCTTGGAGTTGCAGCCTTCAGCTGTAGATTCATGTCCTGCTAAGTGTTTCTGGGGCAACTATAAAGTTAACCAGTTTTAAAAGCCTTCCTCAAGATCCCACCTCTGGGAGACACTTGTTAGAGAGAAACAGCAGTTGCCTTTGAAGGCCATACCCCAGGACTGACATGAAGTAGCCCCTTTGTATCCTGGAGGTTAGTGTGTTGGGACTGTTTTCCATGACATCTGTCCTCTCCCGAGGACAGAATAGTCAGGAAGTGACCATCATGGAAAAATGGTTTTCCTCAGCCTAGGACAGGGTCACTGACTGTGGGAAAGACTAAGCTTTAGGGTGGGATAGAGATGGAAGCAAGGGGACGGTAGCACGTGTGTCACCCTCGTCCTCACTTTACAGAGGGGAGGGTGGCAAACCCATGTCGGTACTCAGCCGATGAACCAAGGACAGCAGACTTAGGAAGAAATTCCAGATCCGACATTTCATTGTCCCTTCAAGCCTCAGTTTCCTTCATTGTAGAATGATCTTCATCCATCCAGTTTGGCAAAGTACAGTCCTAATTGACAGAGATAGTATGTACAGAGGAATTGGTCCAACCAGGAAATGCCAAAATCAGTCAATCAAGGAGAAACAGATATTTATTTATGTTAAGTCAAAAAACAAAACAAAACAAACAAACAACAAAAAAAAAAAACCCCTACATCCTGCAGTTGGAGAGACGTTTCAGTGATTAAGAGCTTTTATTGCTCTTGCAGGGGACCCAGGTTTGGTTCCCAGCATCCACATGGTGACTCATAATGACCTGTAAGTCCAGGAGATGTATGCTCTTTTTGGCCCCCAACAGGCTCCTGTGTAAATGTGGTACACATAAACTCACACAGGCAAATACACATGAATGAATGAAATAGAAATCTTAAAAAAGAAAAAATCGAAGACCTGTCTAAACAAAGACCTACAAACAAAGACCTGTCTAAAGAGGATCTGAGCTGTATCAGGAAGTAGTGAGTTCTCTGCTCCCAGAAGTGAATTAGCAGAGGGGAAGTGACTAGCTGTCAGAACACCCACCAGTGTCTCAATGAGTTTTCTATCCTGTTAAATAGACATCATGACCTAGAAAACACAAACTACAGAAAAGGTTATTGGGACTTACAGTTTCAGACGGTTAGACCATGACCGTTGTGATGGGAGCATGGCAGCAGGGAGGCAGGTATGGCACTAGAGCAGTAGCTGAGAGCTTCCATCTTGAGCCACAAGGTGAGGCAGAGACACTAAGAAGGAATGGCAAGGTGCGGACTTTTGAAACCTCAAGCCTATTCCCACCCCAGTGACATACCTTTTTCAGCAAGGCCACACCTCCTAACCCATCCCAAACCAACTGGCTTCTGAGTATTGTAACATACAAGCCACTGGAACCATTCTTACTTAAACCATCACGGTCAGAAACCCTTTTGTGTTAGATTGGACTTAAAGAGCAGTTATATAACTTCATTCTCATTCTAAACGGAGCTACTAACATTCTTACAAGAGGACCAAGCCCTGCAAATGTAATTTATATACATATGTGTGAGGATGTCTGTGTGTGTGTGTGTGTGTGTGTGTGTGTGTGTGCATGTACATGCACACCTCTGCTTATGCACAGATACAATTCTGATCAAGATAGTCAGTGGGATTTCTAGAAATTACAGTGTTTGAAATAGAATGAATAAGGTAATACGAAATGTTGTTGCTGTTGTTGTTGTTGTTGTTGTTGTTGTTGTTGTTAATTTGCTGTGCCTATGAGGGAACTCAGGGCTTTGTGTATGCTGTGCTACAGTCCTAGTTTAATAATTTTATTTTAAAATCCAGCATCACCAGAGGCTGGACTCCATAAATGCCCAACACAGCAAACAGCTGAGCCCTGATTCTCAAACATAGTAGCACAAGGCAAATGGGGGTTTGTTTACATCTCCCTGGTTTTCTGGGGGCAACTTTACCCAGAGTGCTAATTGCTGAAGTGATTGACAGAGGTGCCATGTTACTTTTACTAAAGAGGGAGGAGGTCTTTTGAAAAACACATTTTTACTTATATAAATTATGAGTATGTATGTGCCCAAGCATATGTTTGTGTACCGTATGCCTGAAGGAGTCCTCAAAGGCCTGAAGGAAGAATACATCACCCTTGAGCTGGAGTAATAGGTGACTTGAGCCTCCGTATGGGTGTTGATGGGAACTGAAGCCTGGTCCTCGGCAAGAGCAGTAAGTACTGTTCACCACTCAGCCATCTCACTAGCCTCTTTAGATACCTTCTTGATTTCTCCTTTTCCAGTTTCTTGAGCTCTTTGATGCCTTTGTCTCTTCTTCTCCCCCTAGAATTTGGAATGCCCTTCGAAGGCCTCAGTGTTGAAGGTAAAGTCCCCAGTTTTGAGCTACTTGGAGCTGATATCAGCTTTAAGAGGTGAGGCCTACTTATGGGGTGGTATTTCTTTACATCTCTGAGACCAGGGCTTCACTGAGGATTATGGGACATGGGCCGCTCCCTGTCTGTTTTGCTTCTTAGCCCTGAAGTGAACAAACTTTGTTGTCTCTCACTGTCCTGCCAAGATATGTCACCTCATTACACTGGCCTAAAACCAAGCAAGCTAGTATGCCTTGGGCAGAGAGAGCTCTTCAAGCTGAAGTAAACTTTTCTCTTTATAAGTTGACCCTCTGGGGAATCTGTGATGGGAATGAGAAGCTGACAGCAGTATCCCTTACCCAGTCCTACTGTCCAGCCTTGAAAAAAGGCATCAGCACCTCTCAAACAGGTTTGAGCTGATATGAGATGGTGCTGGGCCTCAGTCCTCTCCCATGGTCCTTGACTGTTGAAGGAAAGATGCCTGCAGAAACTCATCAGAAGACAGAGACAACAAGGACCTTCTGGAGCTCCAACTTTGCCCCACACTTGCAGACAGCTGTTGGGTTTGCCACAAGCATGCATCTGAGTCCCTAGGAGACCCAATAAGAAAGCATGTGATGCATTTTCACTCTGTTTGTTGGCTTTGACTCTGAAGTTCCAAGAGAGCATCCTTCTGCTTCAAACTGTATACTCTTTGGCCTCAGACTGATTAACTAACTTCCTCCAAGAAGAGCCATCCTAGGGTCCACCTTAGATTTTTGGCCCACATGGAAACATTGGGCATGGTTTCCCCACCCCTGCACTCTGGCCCATGCATCCCGTTCCAGCTTGCTTTTACTCCTGATGTCACAACTGCAGCCCCCAACCTTTAACCTCACTGGATAAATCTGGAAAAATGTCCCATGTGCATCTCTGTGTATGGATGTGTGCAGGTATGTGCATCCATGTGCATATGAGACTGTGCATCTGTTTGTACATGTGTGTGTGTGCATGTACATGCAAGTATATGCATGGCTATGTGTTTGTTCTTGTATAATTCTCCAAAACTGAGAACTGATAAGGATCCTTCCTTTCTTCCCTCCTTCCCTTGCTATTTCCCTTCCACCTCTTCCCCTTCCATCTTCCCTCCCTCCCTGTCTTCTCTCTTTTTCTTCCTTTAAAGAAGAATGGAAAAGGGCTGGAGAGATGGCCTAGCAGTTAATAGAACATGCTTCTAATGTATGAGGTGTGGATCCCAGGAGCTCTTGCAACAACCCACATGTCCCCCAGACTCATGTAACACCAGCTCCAAGGGATTACACATTCCCTTCTTATACCCGTGCATGCAGTGCCACACACATGTGCACATACACTCATGAAGACCCACATAAACACATACATAACAAAAGTAAAGAAAATAAATCATTTTAAAAAACAACTTGAAACTCCATTTGTCAGTCTCAAAAACACATGCGACTGATCCCTTCCCTTCCTTCTGTGTCAGAAAGAACGGCTTTCCACCTTCATATGAATGTGAGACAGAGGAGCTGGGAGTGACTCTGTCATTTCTGACATGGGCTCCTCACATCCCAATCCCTCCAGGCACTTGCCTAGCCTTCCTTTGCTGGCCTCCCCCTAAGGGCATCCACACCTCAGAGGGAAGCCCCATGTCCCAGTTCCACTGGGGATCAGGGGAACTCCCCACATTATGAAAACCTGCCCACGGGGACTGACTGACACATATTTTACTTTTAAATGTTTAAACTGATTGATTCTTCCTGACAACGTTTTCTTACAGGCTTTTCCTGCCTAATGAATCTGAGCCTTTGCGAGCGCTGTGTGATTGACAGACCCACAGACTGACAGCTTCAAGTTTCTTCGAAGACTAGGGTTTATGGCAGCCTTTTTGGGCCCAGGTGAGCAGGCAATAAGAAGGATGTTTCCATTTCAGAGAATGGCCTTGATTGCTTGTCTGAGTCTCCATAAAAATCACTTAGACTTATGTGTATTCAACAAACATGTCTTGAGTCTCCAAGACTTGTACCCTGGGCAATACCAAGATATGCCATGAATTGAATATGCCCTTTGTCATCAGGGAGCTCTGACTTGCAGTGTTGGAGAAGAGGGATCTACAGAGGACACAAGACGCAACTGTCCCTGGGTTTGACTACAGGAGAGGAGCTGCTAACCAGATTAACCCTACAAATATGATTTGGCCAGGAAGATCCCTCACTAAGGACACACATTCTGCCATGGATGTGGGATCAAGAATACAGATGCGATGCTGAGGCTGGAGGGCCAGTGAGGTAAAACATCAGGAGAGTGCACAAAGTGTGTGTCAAAATGTTTGGGATTTATCCTACAGCTGTTAAAACATTCCCAAGGAAGGGGATGGCAAGTGACCAGGAAATCCTACTTACAAAGATATTTCTGCGACACATATGATGGCAGATTAAAGAGGGAGAGTCCAGAGACAAAGCTGTGATAGGAGACTTAAGTAGACCAATGGGTTAGTGAGCTTTTGTGTCACTGTTAACAAATACCTTGACAGAAACAACTTACGGGATGAAGGCTGTGTCTTGAATCATGGTTTCAGAAGATTCAGCTCAGGGTTGCTTGACTGAGTGTCTTTGGGCAGAACATCTTGAAGGTGAGAGTAGATGGAGATCCCTGACCACACAGCAGACAGGAAGCAGAGAAGGAGGAAGGCACTGGAATCTAGTCTAACATCCACAGGCACACTTCCAGTGCATCACTTCCTTGAGCTGGGGCCAACTGCCTAGCTCCCAGAGCCTACTCAGGCAATGTCCCTTGCTGGGTCAAGAATTCAACATGTGAATCTATGGGAGACTTTTCAAAGTCAAACTACAGCCATCAGTCTTCAGAAATTCACAATGTATACTGTGTTAGTTTGGGGAGCAGATAAGGAAGTTTCTCCTGTTGGGGGTGGGTAGATTTTGTTTTGTTTTAAAATACTTATTTTAATTTTAGTTTGTGCCTCTGTGTGTGTCTATGTGAGAATAAGAGCACATGAATGAAGGTGCCTGGACACCCTAGGTAGGCATCCGATCCCATGAAGTCACAGGTGGCTGTGAGCAGCCTGAAGTGGATGCTGGAATCTGAATCCAGGTCCTCTGGAAGAGCAGCATTTGCTATCCACCACTAGAGTTGTTTCTCCATCCCTGAAGATAGACAAGTTAAAGGAGACACTTATGCTGGAGATAGATACGTGGATACGGGACTTGTGAAAGGGATACTTTTCTCTCTCATCTCCACCATCAGGAACCAGTGAGTTTGGTCATATCACCACTGATTAAAACAGCAGTAGCAAGTCTACCACTGTAATCCATTAAGGGTTAGGCTTGGATTTAAGCCACAGGTAGGGCTGAAAACTCTTCAGAGTCTATATAGCAGAGAGACTATCTTCAGTATCTTTCACCTAGTTATGTAAAGTGCAGCCATAATCCCTATGGACCCTACCCTGGTGTCTGACAGTCTGTCTAGACTGCAGACAGCAGCTCCCTCTAGGCTCTCCCCAGGACTGTTCTACCATGTCCTGCTCTGGTTCTTTGGGCAAACTGTAGCCATATGTCCAGTCAGGCTGAGCATCTGTTTGGAAAGAACACATTTGTAGCATGTAGATGTCCCACCTGAATACCTCAGACCTCACACAAAATCACAAACGTGTCTATCACTATCCACACAGCATGGAGACCAAGAACCATCCCTGGCTCTAGGACCTGGTAGGCATCCTCTGCACTACAAAATGAGCGCAAAGCACCAACCCAAGGTCTCTTATGTTGGCTTGTGACAGGAGTTTGGAGCTGTTCCCACATTGAGGGGTGGGGCAGGAGGCAAATTGTGGTTACCGAGGCCACCCTGCTATTGTGTTCTAATGGATAATATTTAACCCCGTGTTTCATGTGTAGCGATTTCCCCCCAGTGGTTACTTCCTTCTCATAGAGGAGAGATCCTGCCACCTTATCACGGTTTAAAATAGGATGGGGTCAGCAACACCACTCCACCATTCATGCTTAATGGGATTTCACCCAGAAACACAGGCAGGAAAACAAGCAAACAAACAATCAACAAAACAAAACAAAACAAAAAACCCAAGAAGCTTCCAGGGACCCTCAATCATAGTTCCTGAAGACACTGGAAGCAAGAGGAAAATACTCCTGAAAGGTTCCTCCACAGAGACGAAGGGGAAAGTGGTTTTTCCAGGGGCCCAAGGAAAAGTTGGCCAAGATCTGGGGCCAGTCACAGCCTGTATCCCAGGGAATAGCTCAGAGAGTGACATGGCAAAGCAGTAAATTACAGAGTCTTCCAGGAATGGTGCCAGAGAACTTGACATTTCGCATTCCCTCACACATTGGCAGCTGTCACCACGGTAACAAAATGCAGGCACTACCCACGGCTCAATAGGTAGCCTGTCCCCAAGAATTTAGAAGCACCATCTCTATCTTTGACAGTCCTGTGTCTGGGGTCACAGCTCCAGATGTAGTTTTGATAAGACAGAATGGTATACACATAGTGGGAATAGTGTTCTGTGAATGTACACATTAGGTTTAGGATAGAATCAAGGAAACTGACAGCTTGGGCTTGCATAGGTTTTGCGTCAGAGTCTGCATTATTCCCTGTGTGTTTCCTTGTTACTAAAATAGGACACTGTCATCGAGAATGATGTGGAAAGTTCAGATAAAAGACACAAAGGTGATTTGGAAACATCCATCCTGATATAATTATCATGTTTGGTTACAAATCTTGAGAGAGGGGGATTAGATTGCATTACATAAATTGATAAATATGTAACTAACAAAAATATCACATAATTTAATATGTGTGCACCTGAGCCTGCTTTCCTGAACACGATGCCTCCATCAGTCACAAGAAGGCTCATAGCTTCTTTATTCGGGATAGGTTGGCACTGTATTCATGAGAACTGGGCTGACAGGTAATTAATGGAATGAAATCATTTGTACTCAGCAATAAAACATCCATTCCTTCACTCAATTACATATTGACGTCTTCTAAATCACAATTAGAGTAATCAAAAATTGAACCTATATTCCTATCTTTTTAATAACCTTTTTTTATTCTTTAAAACTTCCATATGTTTATGCCGTGCATAATTGACCCATGTGTGCATAGCTCACCTCTACCTCCCCTGGCTTCCTCCCAGATTCATGCTCTCTTTTTATTTGTTAATTGTTATGAATAATTCCCTAAGTCCATTTAGTTGTGCCCATGAACACATGAGTTTGTGGTCATCTACTGGGGCGGGAGCAACCTACAAAGGCTATTTTCCCCTAAGGAGGATGAATGACTGCCCCTTCCTCAGTTGCCACCAACATCCAGTAATGCCTCAAATAGGACTAAGGCCTGGGGCTTCTCCCCACCCGTGTTGGAATTTTGAGTGGCTTGATCTTGTACAGGTCTTGTTCAGATAAGCAGAGCCACTGTGAGTTCATGAGTACAACAATCTGTCAGGTCCAGAAGGCAGGATTTCACAGCACTCTTACCTATCTTCTGGTACTTGGTGATGTTCCCTGAACCTGGTATGGGGAGAGACTGGAAAAGAGCTGAACATTCAATGGTCACTTAATCTCAGCACTACTCATAAAGAAGCTTCCCTGGCCCAGGTTGAGAGCACCATCAATTTATAGATAGAAATAAACTATTAGAACGCAGTTTGACAATGTGACCATTTAGCAAAATGGCAATAGTAGGTTACTACTCTAGGGCTTATACTATCCCAAATTATGGGCTTTTTGCTAGGTTTACAGTGTCAGACGTGAATCTGTCCTGTGAATCAGCTCACATATCTAACGAAAAAGTAATTAGTTATCCCTATAACCTTCATGCCACTATTATACTAGTGGATATTTCTTTGCTAGCAGGTCAGTGTTCTAGTGGACATGTCACCTTCTAGCAGTATATAAGCTTGCCAGTAGGGAGAAAATTTCCTGGTCAATTCCAGCTTGTTTTCTCTATGTCTTTGAAAGTATGTGGTGTCTTCAGCAAGAGTCATACTGTCTAGTTACAGTGGATAATCAAGATTAATGACAATGCCCTTTGTTGTTTGGACACCTCAGTGACTAATATCTCTCTTGTCCATAAGTAGTGATGTGTAGCTTTGTGGGAAATATTTTAATACACACTGGTAATCTTGATTACAATTTGCTCATATATTTTAATGATTGCCAGCTGATCTTCAAAACACATCAAAGAATATTAGGAACTGGGTTGTACTTTTCATTTGCTGGAACTTAAGAATAGATTAACCCTTTTCCCTCTCTGAATCAGCCATTCATTCTTTGAAGATTGGGTTTCTCTTGAAGGATAGCTGGAAGCTTTAGGCAGATGGGGATTCAACACCCCAAAGTCCCTCATACAATGTCACCGGTATCTCTTAGAACTGTGGACATTTTGAGCCCATCACAGTGATCTGGCAGTTTCTATCACCTTCAGCCATCTGTCAGGAAAGTGGAATTCTGTCTTCCCCTCCACAGGCATTGACCTCACCCTGAATCGCATCAGTATCCATCTCAAGGAAGTTTCATCGACAACCAGTATTCTGATTTTTAATTAGCATTCTCCCTTCTCTATGCCCCAGCACTAATGACTCTCAACAGAGGTGAGAGTCTGACAAATGGATGTGCTCCCATCCAGAGCTACATAGGCTGTGGGAGGCAACAGCAGCAATGTCACAGGCTGCTTACTAAAAGCAAGTGCTAAGTGGCAATGCTGACTGTGAGAGCCTGTGTTTGAATCCAGTGCTCAGCTCACCAGTGGGAACATTGAAAACACTCTCCCTGAGAAAGAACAGTCACAACAAGGGCTTAGCCTTGACTTGATGCAGCAAACCAGATCATTGATTCTTCCTCCTCTGCCGTTGTCACCATAAGCAGTGGCTGTGTGACCATGTAACTTCTCTGAGCTCTTGTGTGTTGACTCATGAAACTCTTCCAGCTGCCCAACTGGTTGAGACACTCTATTATGTCCATAAATATAGAGTTATATGGGAAAGTGAAGCTCTTTTGTAGTGGTGGCACATGTCTTTAATCCCAGCAGTACAGAGGCAGAGACAGGAAGATCACTGAGTATGAGGCCAGCCTGATCTATAGAGTGAGTTCCAGGACAGCCAGGGCTACACAGAAAGACCTTGTCTCTAAAAAAGAAGGAGGAGGAAGAGGATGGGGAGCAGGAGAGGAGGAGGAGAAGGAGGAGTCGGGGAAGGAGAAGGAGGAAGAGTAGGAGTAGGAGGAGAGGAGGAGGAGGAGGAGGAGGAGGAGGAGGAGGAGGAGGAGGAGGAGGAAGAGAAGCCAGATTTATCTACCTGAGTGGATTCCAAGCTCTAAGAACTGCATACACTGATTATGTAGACTAGATCAGTATTTATATGTATACATTATTTTCTTTTTAAATTATATTTATTGGCACATATCTATTATACAAAATGATGGGTTTCATTATGTCATTTTCACACATGTGTGTCACAGACACTTTTATTGACCTCCTTACCTTCTCTTGTCCCTCCTTCTCCCCTTCTCCCATTGGTTTTCTTCCTCTTCCCAAATCTGTATGTATATGTTCATGTTCATGTGCACATGTATGTGTATATAAATGCGTATGTGTATGTGAATATATATGTGCACGAGTATGTGAAGGTATATGTGAATATGCATGTGCATGTATATGTGCATGTGTATATGTATATGTTCCCCATATGAGACAAAAACGATAGTACATGTGCCTTTCTGAGTCTGGCTCATTTTGCTTAATATCTTTTCCTGTTACTGTGAGAAAACGCCATGCCAAGGCAACTTGAGGAAGAATGAGTTCATCTTGGCTTATGTTTCCAGAAGGATAAGCACTTGATGATGGCAGAACAAAGACACAGCATTTGGAACAGGAAGCTGAGAACTCACATCTTGAACAGAAATCATGAAACAGGGAGAACTGGGAAGTAGGTGAAGCATTTTAACACTCAAATCCCTCCCCTAGTAACATACTCCTCCAGCCAGGGCATGCCTGCTAAACATCCCCCAACAGGGCCACTAAGTGGCAAAATGTTCAAATATGGGAGCCTATAAGAGTAATTCTCATTCAAACTACAACAATGATGATCTCCAGTTCCGTGTGTGTGTGTGTGTGTGTGTGTGTGTGTGTGTGTGTGTGTGTTTGTGTGTGTGTGTGTACATGATGTGTGTGTGTCAAAATTTTATTGTTCTCTGAAGTGGAATAATATCTCATGGCATATTTGCATATATACTCCTATATAATATCTATTCTTCTATTGATGACCTGGCTCTATATTTTGCCTGCTCTGGATAAGTACTGCAGCAAACATAGATCTTCTAATATCTCTGTGTGCTTACTTGATTTCTTTTAGGTAGGTCCTCAAGAATGGTATGTCTAGATCATATAGGAAATTCTGATATTAATTTTCAGTAACTCTCCATGGATGTTCATACAGGCCAAATTAATGTGTGTTTCTACCAACAATGTGTAGGGCACCTTACCTCTAAAACTTTGCCTCCTTAATGGCAGCCATTCTGACGGAGTGAGACAATCTCTGTGCAGTAGTGGCATATATATTGTTCATGCTTGTGTCTTATACCCTCTCCAGTCTTCCTAATGTGTCTATGTGGTCCTGCATCACATTCTCTATTATGGTATAATGGTCACCCAGTCCACAGCTCATAGCCACTATCATACTCTTGGACACTTAGTTTATTAGAAGGTATTAACACTTTAATTAAAGCTCTGGCCAAAGCTTTGTAGTTGAATCATAAGTTAAGCTATGATTATTATTTTAGATCACATTCTTGAAACTGGTATTTTTGTTCTCATCTGTATTCCAAATATTACCTGTATTGACTCATGAAATCTGAACTGGTACCCAACAGGATTGGAGCTACTATTTCTGCAGACACACATGGAAAAACCAAGGCATGCAAGAATTAAATAATTTGGCTCATATTATATACAAAGATGAAGCCAAATGTAACTATCTGATTCTAAGTGCTGAGCATACTCTACCTATGTAGAAGAGATGGCTTGTCAGTTCAGGGCTAAAAGGAATTATAAGGTTGTGAAGTTTACATTGTTAAATAGAACAGTTCTGGTTAAGATTTGTGGATGAGTATCGACACCTTTGAATCTATGTGACTATGTGATGGCCATACCTTCCTTATAACATTAATGTCAAGACTTGCTGTAGAAATGAAGGTTTAGGGTCTACCAGATGGCCTTTATAGTACAGTGCCAGATAGTGTCCATGGGGTTACTATAGATGTCAAGGATGCTTAGGTTGAACAGTCATTGATTGAGGATACAGAAAGTCACTGGGTTCTGTGGATGTGAGAGATGATTCTCTGAAAGGCATAGAAAGAATAATATTGGAAAGATGAAGAAAATGTCTCAGTTTTCATGTGAAGTGGAAAACAATGGGCCCAAGGAGGGGAGGTCTCTTGGAAGCTGACATTAATGACTATGGAAATCCCTGGGTATAGTGTTCCAATGCCTGTGCCTCCCCTCAGCCCTGAGTGAATGGCTTGTGGTAGACACAGGGATGGATGCACAATAGGACACATCTTCCAAATGTCTCTCTTCTGCCCCACTCTCTGCCAACTATTGGAAGACAAGAAGCAGTCACCTCACAGAAGGGGTGTCTCAGGATCCTCAGGACCTTCTTTCTGGACAGCACTCAACAGCATTCACTAGCACCAGAATTAAGCCAGCCAACATAGGGTTTTCAGCTTTCTTTGCAATGCCAAATTTGCTCTCAGCATTGACAAATAAACCTTTCTAACTTGACATTCATCTTTTAAGTGTCTCATAGTGGAGCCATGTAGAGTATTGCTCCTCAGTGAGGAGGTTTCAAAGTTAGGAAGCACTAGGGGAGATTTTACAGGGCTGAAGGGCCCTCTTCCAAGCCAGCAGCCCACCCAAGGCCAGCCATCCCATGGGAACAGATAAATAGATTCTCAGAAAGAAAACACAGACTTATTGCTTCCCAAGTCTTCTAATGAGGGGATAATGCCAAGAAAGATGTCCAGGCTGCTCTGTGGGAAGTGCATGTTAAGACAAGTAGAGGGTTCAATGCCAAAGCCTCTGCACACTTCTGCCGGAGCACTCAAGATGGTACGGAAAACGTTATTTCCAAAGTACACAATTCTGATCCTACAATTGTGGGAATGAAATTTTATTCAGACATAAGCTGTTATTCATTGAGCATCCATCACAAATCAGGCACTGGATAAATCTGCTTGTTCCAGAAAGGCATGCATGCAAGTGCTGATTTCATTAAGCTTTGCAGATAATTGTTCATATGTTAGTTCCTGAAGCATCAGGATGAAGACCACACACACGCGCGCACACACACACACACACACACACACACACACACACGCGCGCGCGCGCGCACTCACACGTGTGCGCCCACTAGTGGGATCCTTACCTTGATATAGCATTTTAGCCTCTTAGGACTGGTTCAACTTAGTGAATAACCTTTCTTTAAAAATAGATTTATTTTACTATTTTTAAGTGTGTGTGTGTGTGTGTGTGTGTGTGTGTGTGTGTGTGTGTGTGTG
>JADRCD010211954.1:0-15833 GCA_019843815.1 Montemys delectorum | reverse complement strand
TGTGTGTGTGTGTGTGTGTGTGTGTGTGTGTGTGTGTGTGTGTGTGTTTGTCTGTGTGTGTGTGAGTTCAGTGAAAGAGAACACCAGATCTCCTGGGGCTGGAGTTACAAGAGATTTTGAACTGCCTGGCATGGGTGCGGGAAACTGAACTGTCCTTCTCTGAAGGAGCAGGAATCACTCTTAACTGCTGAGCCACCTCTCCACTCTACAAATAACCTTGCTGGTCTCTCTCTCTCCAGGTTTCTCTTGATGCTAGGTCAGGAAACCCAGACTTGGATCTCGCTTTTCTCTGGTCAGCTTAAAGACATTCTTGTGCTGGCCCCAAATTAGTGTAGTCTCTTCATTACCACTTGCCTAGTGCATGATAAATCTGTGCATCACTTCGAGGCCCCACGTCAGGGTGCTAGTGTGCTAGCTTTCTGTCACTATGACAAATTACTTGAGATATAGAGTTTATAAGGATGAAAGTTATGCACTTTCATCACAGTTGGGCAAGTTCTGGTTTATAATCTATTGGCCCAGTGTGTGTGTGTGTGTGTGTGTGTGTGTGTGTGTGTGGTGTGTTGATGGGGGAGATATGTGAAGGCAGTACTTCATGACAAGAACATATGGTGATGTGTTATGTGTGTATGTATGTGTGTATGTGTGTGCTAATGTTACTTACCTCATACTGGCCAGGGAGAGAGAGTGAAAGAATGTGAGATAGACAGATCCCAGCATCCCAAGAGCATACTTCTGATGACCTTACTGAGTCCTGTCTCTTAAAGCCCCGTCTCTATCCAACAGTGCCACATGATAGGACTGACTTGCTAACATGTTAACATATGGACCTTTGAGGCTGAGTACTTTAGATCCGAATTACAGGAAGAGAATTTATTATATAGCACACAGTGAAAGCTACCTACCATACCTGCTGCTGAGACAAATACCATTCCACCCTTGTGGCAGAGCATGAGAATTGTGAAAAAATTACTTCTGTACAGCATCTTTTGCAGCATGCTTCATTCTGTCATCCCCATAGTCCTAACTCTATACTCATAAAGAAGGTGGAGCATGCACTCAGATGAGCCCTTCACCAGCACCGGAGGGTATTGATTTGTTTACTATTAGGCTACTGTCAGAGAAGGGACCACAGGACCCATTGTGCAGCTACTTTCATGAGGTTTTGCACCCTGTTCCCAACACTCTTGTGGCTTAAACTTCACTCCCACACTGAGCCCACACGTGCTAGAGGCTGACTGAGCCTCTCCCATGGTTCCATCTGCTTATGCAGGCCCATGCTGGCCTCCAAGAAGGATATACTTCCAGTCACTGACTGATTTATAAGGACAAGTCAAGCGCCATGTCTCAGAATGGCAGCCGTTGCTAGCAACCTCAAGCAAGACATAGCAACCAAATGCATCTAACTTTAAGTGAACAGGTATTGACACTGAACCTGCTGTCTAATTTAGCTTATTTATCCTCATGACAGAGTGGCAAGACAGTGATCACCAACATTCCATGAGACCTTATTATATACCACATGGTGATAGTAGCCACCTACCGTAGCATGCTGAAGGGAAATGTCATTCTTCCTCTGTGGCAGGAATGAGACTTCTACAGGGTCTCTTAACCAGCCAGAGATATGTCTGGGGCACCAGAGGCGAGCCTGTGGCCTTGCTCTATTTTCTTTTTTTGATACAGCACTAGGCTTCCAAAGCCCAGCTATCTAATGGCAGGGATTGTGAATCACTTAATGTGTGTGTTCGTGTGTGTGTGTGTGTGTGCGTGTTTGTGTGTGTGTGTGTGTGTGTGTGTGTGTGTGTGTGTGTATGTGTGTGTGTTAGAATGAGCTATAAATGGCTGGCATTTGAAAATCAAAATCGACATCATCGGAAGTATAAAAATAATGAGGTGGGTGGTAAATGGCACCTCAGAACATGTGAGCAATTTGCACAAGGAAGGAATGGGGGCCATTTAGAGCCAACAAAGAAATGGCTTCTCTGTAGTCACAGATAAAAACTGCCGTATTCAGCGTTAGGGGATGGCAGCTTCTAAGCGCTTCCATTTATTGTTAAGCCTCTTTTTGATTATGGCAAATAAGTTCCCCTTTCACAGGAGACGTTCCTAGGAAAAGGATGACAAAAATAAGCTTTGTATTCTGTGGCAAACGATTTTTTCAGAAGGGTTGTCCTTGGGGCAGGGCACGTGGGGCAGGGCACGTGCTCTGTCTGCATACTCATTGGCATTTGGTGGATGGAGCCTTGTGTCGTGCAGGGGTCTCCTCAGCTGACCATCGAGGCAGCTTATTATCTCCTAGAAGCATATAATGTGTTGTGCCAACCAACTGCATTATAGCAAGCCCCTAAATTGTATTTGGACAAAGAATAATTGGACACTGGACAGAATAACAAATGCCCCGGTCAAGTTTGCTTCATGGGTTTATCATGTTGTATTAACATGATAGAAATATGAATACTTAAATCTTATCTCTGGTACACTTTATAACTGCATTAATCATTTACCGTATTATATATTTTTCATGTCAGTAAGATTGGGAGGAAAAGATTCAATTTCCACAGCACAGTCAGAGTGTTTCAGATAAGTAAGAGGCCAGGATGAAACCGTTTCAACATGGCTTTCAATTGCAGACCCTATAAAGGGAAGGTTAGCATATATCAAGCAATATTAAGCGGGATCCTTTAGCCTTAGGGAAAATAAATCAACACACTGCGCTCTGCCATCGTCCTGTTGGCTTGAATCAGATAAATACTTACAGACTTTTTTTTTTAATCCAAACTGGGCTGGTGAGACTTCCTTTTGCCCAAACCTGATGCTTGCGCTCAGCAAAGCTTGTCAGTGGTTGACTTTCGGTGCCTGTCTGGCAGGTATGTGATGTGGGAAAGGTTGAGAGCACAGGGGTGCAGGATAGTTGTTCTCTGGCCTCTGGCCTGTATTCTCCACTGGGAATGTTAGGGCCAGGAAGGCATTGGTGAGAAAGCTCTCTGCTGGGCCTCACGGAACCTTCAAACAGTCATGGGGTAGGTAAACAGGAAGTTGCTCTTTCTTGCAGGTAAGTGATAGACAGGACCCGTCCCCATCTGGCTAACTCTTCCAGAAGATGTCAGACCTTAAACTAATTTGCCCCACACACATTCTTTCTTTATACATTTTTTTCCTAAGCCCCTAGCTTTGAGCCATTCTGGAGAGGGACTAGAATGAACACACTTTGCCTTAATTCAATGAATTGCGTATGTATCTATGTATGTATTTATATATAGATGCATACATATGTGCATGTATGTATTATGTGTGTTTGTGTGCATATATGTATGTATTATGTATCCATGTATGTATATATGTATCGTGTATGTATTAAGTATATATGCATGCATATATGCATGTACATATGCCTGTGTGTATTATATATATTATATATGTGTATATACACCCATGTATATATATGCATGCATGTATTAATGCATGCATGCATGTATGTATGTATGCATTTAGAGTCTGAGTCTGTTATAGCTCAGGCTAGCCTATTACTTCGAATTTTCCTGTTTCAGCTTCCCCAGCAATGGAATTATAGGTAAATGCTTCCAATACCTGGTATTTTAGTCTTTTTAACATAAAGTTCCTGAAATCCCCATTCACTCCAGCTCCTCCCGGTCCCTTTTTGAAACATCCTCTGAAAGGCTTGTCATGTTCCATGTGCCCTTGATTCCTTTCTCCTTGCCCAGCAAAGTGAAGTAGAGGTCACGACACAGAAGGACGTATTTCTCCAAGTTTGGGGGAAGGGAATCAAAACAGCAGGCCATAGAATAGAAAGGTGAACGGCAAAGACACAAATCACTTCCCAGTCACAAAAATTGCCAAAAAATAGCAGCTTGCAGCTGTGCACAGCAGGGACAGAAAACATTAAACACATGTTAAATAACAAATAGGAGACTTAAATACAGCTAAAAATGGACCTTATTCTGAATAAATCATGCAAGCTGCATCCTAACCATCCCGAGGAATGTAATGGATCATGTGAAATCTGCCAAATTTGTATTTAAAAAAAAAAAACCAATAGCCTGTGCCTCCGTCTTTCTAGGGGCGTGCTGTTGGTTTGGGAGGATGCTCTCCATTTCCTTCCTTTCCTTTGTCACCCAGCACCACCCACCCACCCCTCCTCAACCCTAGAAGTGGGAAGACCACAGCTGGGCTAAGAGATTTCACTCTAGTCAGAGACAAGCAAGACATGCATTTGAATAAGTCTAGGGTTTTTTTTTTTGGGGGGGGGGGGTGGCATGCATTTGAATAAGTCTAGAGATTTTTGGGGGGGTGACGTGCATTTGAATGAGTCTAGGGTTTTGTATGTGTGGGGGGTTGAATACGATTTAACTCTGCTCCACTCAATGTCTCCCAACACTGTCCTCTCTTTCTTTTGAACATGTGAAGGCAAATGTAGGCTCATCAGTTCAGAATTGCTATTATTTTAACTTTTAAAGTGCAGAAAATCTTTTCTCAGCCACGTTCAGCACCTGCTAAGGTACAGCTGTTGGTATCAGGTTTGAAGGAGTTTTCCCTCTCATCTCCTTCCCTATGTGGGGCAGGAAGGGGCATTGCTTTTTATGACAAAAGGCAAAATAACTCTCTAGGCAGAGTATTCAAATCAATCCAGCTGGCAGATTGCCTTGTCCTGAAATGTTGGTGGCCTGTACATCACTGTCTTCACATTATCAGTAGGTCTCTTGGCTTGATGTTTCGTGGAGGGTCATATTTTTTGTGTAGCATGTGTGCCTTTCTGTGGAGATAAACAGTGAACAGCGGCCAGCCAGAGGGACACTCTTTAATTGGTCTTTACTTCACTGTCCTAATAACACATCCTGCTGCGGCACAGACACTATGACATGCATGCACATTTACACACATGTGCACATGCACACACATGTTGGAGGCACAAACCCACTTGTCCAGCCCTTAGGTCATATGTGGACAGCTACTGATGGCAGTTGTCGAATCCCATTGCTGTACATGATTCCTTTTCACAAGCCTCCAGTAGCCAAAGGTTTTTGTGTGAATTGTGGAGAATATTGTGAGAATCTGTGCTTGATCCCAGCAGGTGGAAAAAGGCCCAGTATACTCACACTGTCTTCAGTGCCCAACATTTCATCCCAAGATTTTCTTTTCATTCATAACACGCTCTTTGCATGAACTGAAAAACACGGCTTGGAAGGTAAAAATCTATGCATCTGAAAGAGAAGGAAGGGAACATTGAGGGGAATAATTGAAAACGCAGGACAAGTGAGGTCCTTAAAGGGAGCGTCTGAGAGGCCTGATCTGTGTTGTGTATTCAAGGGGCTCTCCCCACCCCTGGATGCTCCTTTCTGATTTTTCTCAGAGACATCCCGTCCCCCCCCCCCGCCCCAGCCCTGCTGGTGTGGGATAACCAAAGCCAGAAGATACCCTGTCACACCGAGAAAGCACCATGTAGCCTTCTGCTTCCTGCCTTTCAAGGGTGTGGGTGAAATCACAGATGCTGGTATTAGCAGTGATGTCCAAAATGGGGGAAGAGATGTGAGGGAGGAAGAAAGTAAGAAATTCTGGGGGAGGGGGGAAAGAACCAAAAAGGTAGGAAGGAACAGAGGAAAGAGAAAGGCAAGATTGGAAGAAGGGAGGGAGGTGAGGTTGGCTGTTAGTCCAGAATCTACTTAGCACAAGCTTGCCAAAGAAATATTGTTTCCTAGAGAGAAGTCTTCAGTGAGCACCACCTTGCCATCATCCAGTGGGGAGAGGACTAGGTTCACGCAAGGGAGGAGCCTGCATCAAGTCTCTGTCCTCAGTACTGTGGCTGAGGGATCTCAGAAAGCCATTGGATTTGCTCCCTGTCAATCTCCTCCTAGCCCCAAGAAAATTCCTCCCCCCTCCCCCCACACCAAACCTACCCCCAAAGCACATCCTTTGTGAACTTTGCAGAGGCATAAGTATTTAAAACACGGCAGCAGAGAACTCTCTGCCACATTGCTGGCCCACCTCAACACTGCCTTCTTCCGCTACCATTAAACAGAAGAAAGGATTACACTTGCAACGAAAAATCTCTGAACAAAGCGAAACAGATTAAAGCAAGAACATCTGAAATGCCTCCTCTCTGGGACTCAGTTTCGAGTCTGCCCCATTCTGTCCTTGACCCTGAACCCCGCCACTGAACCATGTCTAAGCTCCAGTCTGCCTGTGCTGCCAAGTTAGGGCTCGTCTTTTTGTTTTGTGCTTCTTTGAAAAAAAAATAAATAAATCTTTTCTTTTCTACGATCTCTCCTCTAACTTGCCCAGCAAGATCTTGTTTTATTTTTAAGCTATCAATTACTCAAACTTTGGGTGCCTATCTATCCTCAGCCATCTGGATCCCATACCTTATTTGAAAGCATGTTCAAATAATGACAACCTTCTTCTCTCAATTAATTTATGGGCTGTGGGGACCATTTTTCATTTGTTATCATGCACTCCCATTTGATCTCCCGTATCTTTCTTCAGCATCTTCAAGTGTGGTATATAAATCTTCCACTCCGGCATTGTCATGGACTCCGAGATATATAGGTACTACTCCCTATTAGTTCCACAAAACTGACCTTAATTTCTAAAAATGGTATCAGATGCGAATAAAGTTTGGTAAGATGATTTGTTTTGATTTACTTCATACCACTTATCTTGGAGTTTTCTTCCTACTTTTCTTTAATCTAATTTAGGCAGTAGAGTCTTGTGAGCTGGGTTACGGTTTATCCATTACCTTCCCGCCAATGCTGTTCCTCGGAGAGAGATAGGGCTGGGAGATTTGGGCTGCGGATGATAATAAAGAGGCCCGTGGACATGCCTTAAGCCCATTGCTGTTGTTTCCTGCTTTGTTCAAGCTGACCTCCAAGGTTGAATATCTTTTTTTTTTTTAATTGCAGAAATGTGAATATTTTTCACATGCCAGGATGATACCACTGCACATCGGTTAGGAGATGCAAACGCTGAAATTAAGGATGAAGATCTTCTCTTCTGCAGCTCAGGTGATGATGGGCATGTTGGGAAGATACACAGCTCTCACCACCATTAGGGAAAGCCGCATTTGGATTACTTAAGGGCTCATGCCGAATAGACACTCCCACCCCGTGAGTGTGTGTTTTGTTTTACATAAACAGACTTCCGCCCAAACTAAAGAATGCTAATTAAGCAAAATCCACAGCCAGATGTTTATTAACACTCTCAGGTTCCTGGGATTTGGAGAATATGCAGTTTTCATGAACTAATTTAAAAGGGGAAACACCTTTATTGGAATAACAGCCAATTATAGTTGCCTCTGACGACTTTGCCCCTTCTCTTTCTGCTGGTGGAGTTGGGGGAGGAAAGGGTCCCTCCTAGTGGTGGGATGGATGGAGTCTGCCCACATCCTGGCACTGCTGGCTCTGCATACATGCACACCCGCTCTTGGGTGTGGCCTTCCAGCTACACACCAGAATTGCTCTATGTGAGGTCAGAAACACACCCATGCAGACACACAATGAACCATGGGTGGTTCTGTCGTCTGGTGCATTTGATTTTTGTTCTCT
The DNA here is from genome assembly GCA_019843815.1 of Montemys delectorum. Taxonomy (NCBI): domain Eukaryota; kingdom Metazoa; phylum Chordata; class Mammalia; order Rodentia; family Muridae; genus Montemys; species Montemys delectorum. The sequence continues at coordinate 8,277 of JADRCD010211954.1, read as the reverse complement.
CTCTCTCTCTCTCTCTCTCTCTCTCTCTCTCTCTCTCTCTCTTTCTCTCCCTCCCTCCTCTCCCCTTTGCATGATCCATTCACCTAGCATTCACTTATCTGCCTGGAGACTTTCAGAGAGGACTCTGTAAGCCACAGAATGTCTCCAGAATGTCATTGAGTAGAGACACAGGAAGAGACCTGTCAGGCCTCTGCGTGGTGACTTCATTCTGGGTCTCTGACTCAAACTGTGGACCAATAAAACAGAGCAGCATCATATAAAACTCCGTGTTTCATAAGACAAATATTGCCGTATGCATTCTCGTCCCTTGTACTATGTTAACTGTAGAAAGAAATAGAAACAGTTTTAGTGACCCCCTGGGACCTATAAAGGCTATTTCTGAGTCTGAATCTTGCTGTTTAATTTAATCATTTATTATATTAATATTCAAATGGGCTGCATCTTATTAGCTACTGCAAAGATGTTAGTATGTCTGAAATAAATACCTAATTATGCTTTTGAAGAGAGGGCTTCTAAAGACTTGGGTATGTTTGTGCCTAATAGAACAGTTCATTTGCAGGTTTTTCTGCAGAAATCAGCAGTTTGAGGATTTCTCCCCCCTTCTTTCTCTTTTAAGAAAATAAGAACAGGGATTGAAAACCTGAGCAGAGGCTTCAAGAGCAGATCAGGGTTCTCCCAGCTCCCAAGCTGCCTTGAAACTATGGGGTTTTGTTCTCTGCGCCCGGGTGATCGTCCACTTCCAAATGACCACTGCTCTCAGCTCAATGGCACATTAATACAATTAACTGTTTTAATCAGATGACCATGAAATTAGATATGTTCTTATTCAAAGGGGGGAGGGGAACAAATGAGGAAATATATATTTTGAGCCCGATATGCTAATATTTTTTAACATGACGGTTTCATTATTTTCTATCTCCAGTCTCTCTGGATTTCTCCCCTCCCTCCCTCCCTCCCTCCCTCCCTCCCTCCCTCCCTCCCTCCCTCTCAATTCCCAGTGCAAAATCAAAATCTTATGTAGGTCATTGATTTTTACATCCACAGACAATGGACACCACCAGCAACTTGCAGATACCAGCCCACCCTGGGTGGAGTTAGGAACCAAGACATAAAGCCATATATGCTCAGTAGGGTGTGTGTGTGGGGGGGGAGTGGACGCCCAGCTCTGCCTCTTGGTGAACTGCTCCTGGTGCATCTGAGGCCAGAGCCTGGCAGGATCAGCGACGAGTCCATTTTGCTAATGCTCAACATTAGCTTCATGAGGATGGATTATGCCGCTGGCATAATATACACAAACGGTGATGATAAATTCTAAACTAAATGTACACACTGCATTTGGTGCACTGGAGAAATTAGTGGTAAGTGCACAAGTTACAGTCTGAGAAACTAGGAATTACACATTACTATCTTTCCAAAGTAACTGCCACCGGATTTGCCATCACTCTCTTATTTTATTTCCGGAGATTACTAAAATGGTGTGTCTACTAACGCCCAATTATCTGCTTTACAATCATCCCCCCCCCCTGCCCCCTAGATGGACGTGGGAGCCAAAGGTTAAAAACCTGGGTCTGTGGCCAAGAGACTTCTATGGCTGGGAGGATGTTTCTGTTCCCCCTTGCTGACCTCCATTTAACCTTTAAATTGACCTAGAACGAGTTTATTTTCCTTCTCCTCACATGGATGCATGTCCCACGAGAGGGGATCCTCCTTTCCTGGGTGGATAATTATATTGCGGGCTGAGATCACCTTTCAGCTGCACAGCGCTCCCAGCTGAAGTGGCCACTGGCAACTCCCAGCCCTGTCCCTCTCCCTCCCTCTGAAGATCTTTCCTATATACCTCCAGGGTACTGGGTCCCACAAGGTCTATGGTGCCTGCATAGTCCCTGGGGATTTGCTGTGGAGGTAAAGGACCATGACTGAGCCTGTAGGGGACTGAAGGGACTCTGGAAGCAATGACTGTTGTCCCTGCACACAAGTGTGTCACTTCTGGTCCTCGTTGCTTTAAATGACTTGATTAGTGTGTTTTCTGTCTTCTGTGGAAGCTGGCCAACTGGCTCTTCAAGAGTGGGAAAAATCCACAAAGCACTTCAATGGGTGCTCAGCCTGAGTGGAACCCCAGGGATGGACTCTGCAGACCATGCATCCGTAGAAACCCAAAGGAAACACTGCCTTCTGCTAATGAGTGTGCAGCAGCTTATCTCATGCAAGAGGGAAAGGAGGCAGCAGACAGACAGACACAAGCCTGTTACCCTGATGGAGAGTAGAGCTGCAGGCCTGTGTGGAGAAGGCTCACAGGGTGCCTTGTCTCTAGTCCTCAGGCCAGCGACACTATAGCATCCATATCAAAGCTCCCAAGCCCAGCTAGGCACGGGGGCAACAAAAGCCAATGGATCTCTGTATGTTTGAGGCCAGCCTGCTATATGCCCAGCCAGGGCCTACCCTTTAACCCAATCCCCCCCAAAAGAAAAGGGAAATAAAAAGAGAAAGGGAGGAAAGAAGGAAAGGAGGGGGAAAGGGAGGAGAAGACCCTAATACTGTCCCCAGGACCTGAGATGCTCCTTCGTCGTGATTGTCTGATGATCACCTAGAGGGTCTCTGTATCTCCCCTGTTGCCTTTCTAGAGTCAGCTGTGCAAGACTCAGAGGCCTGAGTAGGAAACAGAAAAGGAGAAAGGACCTAGATCATGATGAGGTTGGGGTGCAGACGATAAGAAGTGGGTAGGCCTGTGCCTGTCTTAGGCTGTTCCTACATACTCCTGCTGGCTGGGGAGGAGCTAACAGGATCCTACCTCCATACCTCATCGTTTTCCAGGAAGGGAAGGGCAGTCCATCCCTCAGCTCGCACCTCCAGATAATAACAAAAGCCTCGGCCCTTTCTCATGGTAAATGCAGCTTATGCAACTGATTCTGTCTTTGCCTTCCCTGGTCCTGGAATTTAAGATCCTCAAAATAATAATGATGATAATAATAATAATAATAATAATAATAATAATAAATGTTAATGAAAAGATAAAAGATGCTAAGTTTATTCAATGATTATTACAAGCTAAAAATATAGGCTCTGATTTTTAAGATTATTAAGAGTTTTAAGATAGTAAAATCAGAGCTTTTACCAGGGAGAGGTCACTGTAATTACAGAGCCATGTGTGGTGACAAGGCTCACACATATTCATGCAGCCACCCTGAAGAGATCTTTTCTGAGTAAATCCTTCTATACTGCAAGTGCTCAATACATGCTGAACAACACACTCTCCCCTCCCGCCCCTGCCCCTGCCCCTGCCCCATCTGCCCCACTGACCTGCCAGGATGGCATGCTCTGTCCCTTGCCAGAAACAAACAAAAATAAACAGATAAACAAAAAGCAAAAACAATCAACCAACTAGTTAAACTGAAGCCAAAACAAGACACAGGAAGAAGAGGCTGGGCTAGTGAGAGCCCAGAGTGGTTAGTTACTATGCCACCCCTAGAGAAGGGACAGATGACCTCTAGTGTTGGAAGTGATGAAGAGCTCTGTGGACAGAGGGTTTGGACAGGGGAGAAGGGAGTATTTCAGGCACAGGCAACTAGGCAAAGGGGTGAAGCTACGGAGACCACAATGCATTCTGGGACACACACAGTGGACCTAGAATGTAGAGCACATACAGGACACAACGGGAGGTTCTCAGGACTCTCTGGGGTCCCCCTTTCCTCTCTGGCTTGTGAAGACTTCCTTTAGCAATCTCTCCCAACAGGAGTGTGACGGCTGCTTAGTCCAGGGCAGGAGGGAGGTCTTCTCATCCGTTTTGGGGAAACCAAGCGAAGGCTTTGCCCCTAGGCCAGGGCAGGGATAGCGTGCACATTTCTGCAACCCAGCACCAACAATGAGTTGGGGACTGGTAATTGTAGTTTAGAGATTGCAGGATTCTTCCTTCTGTCTGTGAAGGAGAGTGTGCAGGAGTCTTGGCCAGGGGTCAGTATGCATCAAATAAGTAAGGAGCTCTGAAAGCAGCAGTCCCTGAATTTTATCATCTCTAAATATTCCACAGTGATTAAGGCCATTTCTAGTCTGATCTAATATCTGAGAAGTGATGGGGAACTAGGTCCAAAATCTGACCCGAAGACTCACTTTGGTTTTCAAGGTACTATTTCTAGAGAACCAGTCTTGGAGTTCGGATGATGTTTCTTTTTGTCACCAAGTCGGGGTGGAGCCTGCAAGTGCAGCTTTTATTTCTTCTTGGAGCTTGTTTCCTAAAGAAAAACTGGCAAGAAAGTGTCCAAGGACGGTGACTTATGGACAGTCCCTGGCATTGACTTCTGCTCCTAGGAGGTCAGCTCCCAGGATCCGTTGTAGGTTAGCAAATGAGCCCTGGTAGATTCTCTGCTGGCAGAAGCAGCACTGGATTGTAGATGCTCAAGGGTCCCGGGCCTAAATTGGGTCATCACTAGCTCAAGAGTTCCCTCCTATTTTCCACGAGAGTGCAGCATGGCAGAGGGTTGGCTTGCTGGTTGAACTTGGGTGGTCCATACTTTGCCTTTATGGCTTTAGCCATCCAATTATTTATCCAAACACATATCTATCCACCAATCTACATACACATGCATCCAAACTTATCCATTCAACTACACACACACTAATCCATCTAAACAATTCATGTATCCATCCAAGTACATACATGCATAAATAATACATATATACATACATACATACATGTACCACCACCACCCCATTCATATATTCAAACACACACACCCTAGTCCATACCCACCAGCCCATCCAAACACTCACCCATCCATCCATCCACTCATCCATCCATCCATCTGCTCATCCATTCATCCACCCATCCATCCATTAATCCACTCCATCTAAACACATATCCATCTATTTATCCAAACATATATCGATCCACCAATCTAAATATTTATCCATGCACCCATTCTCCTTTTCTTCCACTGCATAAGAGGGTGGGCAATTTGGAATAAAGCCTATAGTATATGCAATATATTGTGAAGACTTCATACAAGTTAACCAGGCAACCTTGCAATGAGGAGGCCACAGTTCATTAGGAGAGGTGACTGTGTTATGAGGACAAAAAGAAACGAACAATATCAGGATAAGGTACTAAAGAGGAAGGCAGAGATCAGGAAGATGGATGGAGACAGTGATCAGAAGAAGTGAGGCTATAATGGGGAGTGAATCTAGCCCAACGAATGTGTCCTGAGCATCTACTGGGCCTAGGCCCAGAGGTGGGTACAGCATCCATTTAAGAGGCCTGGATCCCACTTGATCCTGTATAGTAGTTGCTAAGTGGGTGCTCCAATTCTTGGGTAATGTTTCTATCTCTAGGGAGGGGTTCCACCCATCTGACACCCAGTAATTTAGGGGAAGCGAGGATAGAGCATAAAGCAACAGGGAGCTGAGGAAGGGGCGCATTAGAAAATGTTGCCCCCAAACTCAATGAGCCTTTTCACCCAACAGAAGTTAGTCCCCAATCTCTATGGGCTTCCACAGCTGGCTTCTTTGCATTTCTGTTCATCATCACAGCCTGCCTTTTCTCTCTCCCTTCTTAACACTAGATTAGACTCTCATCAAAGGTCTGGGGGTGGGGGGAGAGCATTTATGCAGATCAGTCTACATTCGGGCATCAGTGGTTAACCGGGTAATATACACTTCTATTACCCTCCCTGGAATCCTTGGAGGATCAATGTATGGGTTTAACTACCACACACTGACAAAACATAGATGGGCGGCGCTGCCTTCGAGCAAGCACCGGAGTCTGTGTATATGTTTCTCTCATTATTTGGATGTGCGTTTGAGTGTTATGATCAGTGATTCAGGGCACATGATTCATCAGGAAGACGTTTGCTCGGCAGACATGTGAGGAGCTGTCTGCCTCTTCAATCTCACTGACAGGGCAAAAATGCTGATTTATAGTAAATCATTAAAATCTGCTTATTATGGCACGGCTTGTTCTTCTTCTCCAGTTGGAGCCTGCAACTTGATCTGCAGCATGTCTCTCACAATTTTATACTACAGCAAGCAGTTATTTGAACAAGAGAGGAACACTCTTTAGTCTTTATTAGTGCCTATGAAAGGATATTTTGTTTAAAGAAGACTAATTAAGAATGCAGACGATTTGCTTGCTCAGTTTAGGGGGGAAAAATAAAGATTTAAAACGTCTAAGAGGAACAAAGAATTACTGTACTAAAACAATACTCCAAAATGAGATTTGGTGCATATTTTAAATAGGTCTGAAATAGCAGTTCATATGGTGCCGGTGTGTTTGGGCAGGCGTGTGGAGTGGTCATCTGAGAGGCAGGGGGCTTGAAGGTCTTGCACATAAAATAAAACCTGGGGAAAGGAAGGTGCCATTGTTAGGTTCAAGGCCAGTATTGTGACAATGGGCCTGTGGCTTTAAAGACCACCTGGGAAGTGTTACATTTTGAATAGAGAATTTCGGATTTGGTGGCAGCCTTTGAGGGGAGTGCATCACATGTTAGGTAAACAAAGAAATAACACAAAGAGGTCTATATTTTTGTATGTGTTACTTACAGTATAAAAAAAATTAATTTGATGCCTGGGGACAGAAATCCTTGCCACTGAATTACAAAGAAGTGAATAAACGGGCTCAAAATGAATCCATCCAGATCTGTCCCCTTAATAAGACTAATTCCAGAGAACAAAGAAGAGCATAATGCATTTTAAATTAAGTTGGAAAATGCATAATTTATATTTGTTTTATTTCTTCATATTTTAACACAGGTGCGTTGCAGAATGCTAAGGACCATGGAAGGGCACGCACAGTCCACTGCTCTTCACTTAAAAAAAAACAAAAAAACAAAACGAAAGGACTACTATTTCTCTTCTGGTTCCGACAGCAAGGGCAGAATCTGATGAGGAGCACAAGCAGGGCCAGGAGAATGTTGAGTGTGTGTGGATAGAATCCATCCCCAGGTCCCTCCATTCCTACGCGACACTCCAAACCATAAAAATCAAAATAAAAATAATAAAAAAATTTAAAAACCACAAAGAATTAATGGGGCTAAAAATCATGCTTTCTGTTTTCTCAAGTTGGAGAAATCTCTGTAAGACAGGGTGAAAGACCCTTGTCCTGCATACCCAGCCCAAGGAGGACCCGGCGTTAGACAGAAGCTTCCAGCGCCAGGAGGGAGGTGCTTCCATTTACATACAATTTTTTTGGAGGGGGGTGTGTTGAGAAACAAATGTTCTTCTCACCATCCTAGAAATGCCACCCCCCTCTGCCTTCAACCTCGTCCTCCGGCCGTCTTCATCCTACCCCAGTTGACCCCAGATCCTTCTTTCGTGGCTTTTATACACAACCATGGTTTTAAGTGGAGCTTCACTCATTCATTCAGTTTTAGATTAGCTCCTATTTCATTTCTAAGGCCTGAATCATGAGGAGCACCTGGATGAAGATGTAACCACACCTGCTTAGGTACCTGCTTAGGGACCTGTTTAAGAGGAACCGTGGAGCATTTACACAGCTGCTAAGCTGACTGGCCCAGTCCTCCAAGGCAGGGTAGTGTCACAGTCTGCTGTCAGGAACAGTAGACCTGAGCAGGGTCTTGAACATTTCTGCGTCTCTGTGTAGAAGCCTGGATCATATCCACCTTAACCTGTATTTGTGATAGTCCTGCATCATGGCTTTAAAACTTGAACAGCAACCAGGCCCACTCTGAAGCTCACACATGAACAGCTCTCTATAAGTACCAGGTGAGTCTCAGTTCTAAACACTGTAGAATGGACCTATTTTTTATGAAACAGAACCAGTGTAGCCACAAGACACTGGCCATTCAGAAGACAGCTGTGTCACAGTGATATTTTAGCAAGCCTTTTGGACCTTGGCTTCTCTGCCCTATCCCCGGCAAACAGGTAGATGAGCTTTTCCTTACTCACAGATCCAGAGAAGGTGTTTGCTGCTGTGGCTTGAATATGAAACATCCTGACATGATCCTGTGTCAAGTGCTTGGTCCTGGCTGGTAGCCCCATTCCAGGACATGATGGAGACTTTAGACAATGGGATGGAGTTGGGGAAGTAAATCTCTCAGGGGAAAGCCGTTTTTAGATTCTAACTCAGCCCCTTCTCCTTGTGCTTCCTGTGTGTCCTGAGGGAAAGCATCTCTTCTTGCACAAACACCAGATTCCACCGAAGCACATAGGGTCAAACAACTATGAAACTGAGCCCTCCAAACCATGAGCTAAAATCAAACTTTCATTGCATAAGTAGTTTTGGTCAAGAAACTGAAACATCTTGCCCTGATACAGTGAGTAAGGGTTTTC
>JADRCD010211953.1:0-26718 GCA_019843815.1 Montemys delectorum | reverse complement strand
TCTCTCTCTCTCTCTCTCTCTCTCTCTCTCTCTCTCTCTCTCTCTCTGACATTGAATCATTTTTAATCATTTCCTCTGCTTTCTGCTCACTGAGACAATACACAAGTTCCATGTACTTCATTTACATGGAGTCTCTTAAGCTTAGCACTACCCCATTAGTGGGATGCTGTTGCAGTTCCCATTGTATAGATGAAGAAACTGAGGCAAAGGTTTGTAGATGTGCTCCAGATTCAACATCTAGCAAATGGTAGGACATGTGAATAGAAGTCCCAGTCTAAATGCCTGGTAGGGCTTCTGAAGTTAAAAGAGGCTTCCCCTCAAAAAGCTAGATATAAAGGAGTTTCTTTGATATCCCTGGGAGGAACCTGTTCTTAGAACTAACTGAATTTTCCACAGCACAGGAGCACCCTACTAACCTATTGTCTCCATTGCCTCTGGCTGGCTTCTTGCCATTGCAGAGACAGAAGGACAAATCCATGTGTCTGGGGACCAAGCTGAGGACTTGATTCCTCTAGGTGAAGCAAACGCTGGCCACTTTGCCTGTTTGTGTTACTGCCTGGCCCCTAAGGACACTTAAGTAGAGCTGTTTGAGCTTGTCATCGGCTACCACACTCACTCAGTCAGGATGGGATGGGGGATAGAGCATCAATTCCCTCCATCCCATCTGGCACGTGCTACAGTTGGTGTCTTGGGAACCAGAGACACTGCGGTTAAAAAACAGAGTTCTCTTGACAGCATGACTTAGGGCATTTGACAGAATTGTTCAAGGAATGGAAAAACAAGTTTGACAGCATGCGTTTTAGGCAGAGATGGGAATGTGGCACTTCCAAAGTCAATCACTGGCAGCTTTTGTGTGGGGTGAGAACAGGAAGTGGGGGACAACTTCATTCTCTCTTCTTTCCACCCCAAAGCCCCACTCTGCCTGGTCAGACAGCTGTAGGACGTACTCAAACCATTGTTTTTGCATTTCACTAACGTAACAATGCCTGGCGGCTCTGGAAAGCCAGGAACTCCAGGGCATTGCACAATGCACAATGCGGAGCCCCTAAAACACTTTATGCCATAAACCAGGAAGTAATGTTAGCAAGATGCCTGCTGAAAACCTCCTAGAATTCAGGAGAAATGGGGGTTCAGTGTTCTTTTTCCACCTGGGTCAGGGTGTGTTGTTGCTGCGATGACCAGGTGAGAGCATCAAGCCTCTCATTCAGCCATGGTTTTCCTTTCCTGCACCTGAAGGTGCAGAAATACAAAAAGCTGGGTAGAAAGAAAAGGACAATGACCTGGAGTGGGGACTGAGGGTGGAGAGAAGGTATCTGTCACCCAGGAAGAGAAGCTCTGGCCTCTCCCATCCCACAGCCCTGAGCCTGGGTGAGCTTCTCTTTCCACAGTTACAGGCTCCCCTGTCATTCTGGGGCTGTGTTCTGGATGGCAGCAGACATGGCTGACAGTAGCTTGAAGTGGCAGCCTATACACAGCAGAGTCAGTTTTCCCAAGGGCTTTGCTGCCCTCTGGGTACCACCATTCTCCCTGTGACTTGGGTCTCCTACCCCTCCTCTCCACTGCACTTCTAAACAATTTTACTGTTTACTTGTATGTTATCCCTCTTTTTTTTTTTTTTTTTTTTGAAAAAATAAAACTCTCATTGTACACTAGTTCCTGCCAAATCTCTCCTTTTGACATGTTACATAACTAGGACTGTCTTGTGAGGCCCCTCATTTTTTTTTATTAGTATGTGCTTTGTCTGTGTGCATTCCTGTGTACACTGTGTATATGGAGCTCTGTTAGCACTGTGTATGTGCCTAGTGCTAACAGAGCTCAGAAAAGGATGTCAGATCCCCAGGAACTGGCATTATAGACAGTTGTAAGCTGCCATGTGGGTGCTGAGTCCTCTAGAAGAGCAGTCGATGCTTTTTTTTTTTTTTATTCACCTTACATCTTGATCACAGGCCCCCTCCCTTCTCTCTTCCAAGTCCCACTCTTACAAAACCCTCCCTTCACTGCCCACTGCCCTTCTTCTCAGAGAAGGGAGCCCCTTGGATAAATACCATCCTGGGATATTTAGTCTCTGCAGAACTAAGCACTTCCTCTCCCACTGAGGCCCAACCAGGCAGCCCAAGTAGCTGGGAAGGGGATCCAGTGACAGGCAACAGAGACCAAGACAGCTCCTGCTCCACTTGTTAGGGGACCCACATGAAGACCAAGCTGCACATTTGCTACAAATGTGGGGGTGAGGGTCTAGGTCCAACTCCAGCATGCTCCCTGGTTGGTGGCCCCGGCTCTGTGAGCCCCTATGGTCCCAGCTTAATTGACTCTATGAATCTTCTTGTGTCCTTGACCCCCTCTGACTTGCTCACTTCTATCCCCCACCCTTCCAAAAGACTCCCCAGGCTCTGCCTGAAGTTTGGCTGTGCGTCTCTGCATCTTCCCCATCTATTGCTGGATGAAGCCTCTCAGGAGACAGTTATGCTAGGTTCCTGTCTGCAAGCATAGCAGAGTATCATTAATAGTGTCAGCGGTTGGCTCTCTCACATGGGATGGGTTTCAAGTTGGACCAGTCATTGGCTGGCTCTTCCCTTGGTCTCTGCCCCATGTTTATCCCCGTACATTTTGTAGGCAAGACAAATTTTGGGCTGAAGGCTTTGTGGGTGGGTTGATGTCCCCTTCCCCCCTCTGGAAGTCCTACCTGGCTATAGGAGCTGACCACTTCAGCCTCTCTATCCCCCTCTGGTAGGAATCTAAACTAGGGTCCCCCTACAAACTCTCGGAATCCTCTCCCATCCCTGGTCTCCAGCTAGTCACCAGAGATCCCCCCACCACGATGTCCATTCTCACTCCCAGCCCTCTCTTGCCCCCACTCTCCTCCCAGCCCTCTATTGCCCCCACTCTCTTCACACCTGATTGACATTCTTGTTCTCCTCCTCACACCCCTCTTACCCACCTCCTGTGATGGCTACATAGTTTCCCCTTCTGAATGAGATTAGCACATCTTCCCTTAGAAATCTCCTTATTACCCAGTTTCTTTGGGTCTGCAGATTGTAGCATGGTTGTCCTGCACATTATGGACAACATCCACGAATAAGGGAGTGCATACTATATGTCTTTCTGGATCTTGGTTACCTTACTGAGGATACTGTTCTCAAGTTCTACCCATCTGCCTGCAAAATTCATGATGTCTTTGTTTTTAAAAGATGAATAGTATTCCATTGTGTAGATGTACCACATTTTCTTTATCCATTCTTCAGTTGAGGGACATCTATGTTGTTTCCTATTTCTTGCTATTACAAATGAAGCTGCTATGAGCTTAGTTGAGCAAAGGTTTCTGTGGTATAGTGAGGCCAGCCAATGCTTTTAACCACAGAGCTATCTCTCCAGCCCTGATTTTCATTATTATATTATAGGAAAGAAATACTATTTTTATCAAGTCAGTTGACAGCAAGTAAGAATGTATTTTAATTTCCTCTGATTTTTTTTTCAAGTTTTATGTAAGCTATGTTCAGAGTCATTTAAAGTAATAGACAATTGTCTCTCACATTAGTTTAACCCATCTATACAACCATTCATTGCTTACTTACTTATGTGTGTATGTGTGCATCCATCCATCCCACCCATCCAATAATGCATCCATTCATCTGTCCTTACATCTATTTCTATTCATCTGTTGCATTCATTCAGCACTTTGATGAGTGACTGCTACAAGCTGCTCATGAACATCTTCTTAGCTGCAAGCAGTATTTAGTTAGATGAAATATCCAGGACAAGAACAAAAAATTCTATTTGAAATTTTCATTCATCCCAGTGACCACATGAAATCAGCTGCATCACAAACAGACTTAATATGCAAAAGAAAAATCAGTTTTTAAAGCATTCAAAGAAGCAATTGTTATGCATATTACTTGACCTAGATCTTTCTAAAGAGTATTTTTTCCCAAACTTTTAGAAGTAATTTCTAGTTGTGAAAGTAAATTATGACTCTATTTCGAGAGGGTGGGGTGGCAGGCATGGGGAGGGGGGAGGCAACAGGGGTTTGTTCTTGTTGTTTTTGTTTGTTTGTTTGTTTGTTTTTTGGAGGGGAAACTGGGAAAGGAGAAATTTACACGTAAATAAAGAAAATATCTAATTAAAAAAAAGAACAAAATGAAGAAAAGAAGAGAAGTAATACTACTGCCCCTTTGCTCTTCATTGCTAACCTTGGTCCCCCATCCCTTCTCCTCAAAGCCACCATTGTCACATAGGGAGATTTCAAATGTATTTATGTGTATATATGTAGCATGGTATAATTTACATTAAAATAAACCAAAAAATTGTGTGTTTGTTTATGCGCATACATATGCACAAATACCCTGGTTTTTATGGTAAAAACAAAACCCTCCAATATTTCAGATGGCAGGTCATATATGTTCCTCTCTTTTGGGCCTCAGGTTGGAGCCCTGTGTCAGCATCAATGCGTTGGTGTCAGGGTGGGCTTGGGTTTGCATGAATTCTGTATGAATGTGGAGAGCAGTAATTTGCTAGATCGATTAAATTTTAAACTGCCTGCTCTGCAGCGGTTACACATCACCCATCTCACCAGTGCTTTTTACTTAGTTGGGAATGAGGATTTCGACAGTCTAGTCTTTCCCAAACACACATTTGCTCTTAGTTCACTGTCCCAGAATTTAGAGCAGAAAAATTGCCACCAAGGGAAAAATAACGTGAACAAGAGAGCGCCTTAAAGCATAGAGCTGTCCCTATATCAAGCCCAAAGTGGCAGCAGTCGGGGCATTAAGCTTGGTCTTAAGTCACAGTGTTAAGCTTGCTGATGCTCCAGCAGGAGTCAGACGCTTCCCTTCGGCTCTTCGTTCACATCATTCATTCACTGGGAATTCTCCCTTTGTTTCACACTGGAAGTACTGATCATAATAAATGCATTGGCCTGCAGCACAGAGGCCATTCCTCATCCTCTGCCTAGTCTTATCAGCAGATCTGCACCACAGTTTGAATCAACAAAGCCTATGCAGAGCTCAGTGATGGTGTGGCTTTCCAACAACATATCGAAAAATTCTCAAATTGGAAGATTTTACATGAAAAAGAAATGTGTCTCCAGTGGTTTGAATGAAGAATGTCTTGCACAGCCTTGGGCACTTAAATGCCCGATCCCCAGGCAGCAGAGCTCTTTGGGAAGTTTTGATAGGTGTGGCCTTGTTGGAGGAAGTGCATCACTGGAGGAGGGCTTTGAAAGTGAAAAGACTCTGTCTAGTTCACTATCTTTACCCCATGCTTACTGTTCAAGATGTGAGCCCTCGGTTTCCTGTGGTCGTGCCTGCTGTCTTTGCTCTACTGGCATGGACCCCAGCTTCTGTGAACCATGAGCTGGTACAGACTCTCTCCTATAAGTTATCGTGGCCATGTGGTTTAGTCATAACAATAGAAAAGTAGCTAATACAGTGCCTGCCTTAAATCAGCAGGGATTACAGACATAGTTGTGTAGTCTACAAACACAAAAGATTAGTATGTTATCCTAAGAATCCATGTTAGATGACCCATTCCCAGTGCAGAACTTCTAAATGTCTCAAGATTATATTTTTACACTCCTTTGAGGAGAGAGTAGTATAATTTTTAAGATAGGGTCTCAGCATAGTCTAGGCTCATCTAGTACTCAAGGTCCTCCTGGCTCAGCCACCTGAGTGCCTGGATACAGGTATGTGATTGCATTTTTTTAAGAGTCTGAGTTTACTATAGTTTAAATGGAACCGAATCTATAAAGAATAAATTAAAAAAAAAATTACCCAAAACCTAACCCCCCAATACTTATCATTAAAATAATACAACTATTTTAGAAGCTTGAAGAATATCATTCTAAATAGCCTTTCTCTTTTTCACACATACAAACACCTGGGCAGATGGACTCACTATAATTCATTTTAACAAAATAGTGGGTGATTTCAGTAGCCAGCTCTAGTACATACACAGGTCATCTAGACAAAATTAAACAAAGAAATACTGGAGCTAAATAAAATCATAAATCAAATGAACCCTGCAGACTTTATAGAACATTCTACCAAAACACACAAAAATATATGTTCTTCTCAGAAGCCTGTGGAACTTTCTCTATAATTGATCATGCATTTGGATCCAAAGCAAGTCTCAACAAATAGAAGAAAGTTGAAATCACACCCTGCATCCTATCTGGTCACCACAGATTAAAGCTGGATATTAATAACAACCAAAAATATGCAAACTCATGAAAACTGAACAATTCAGTACTGAATTAGAAAAACCAAAACAAAAACAAAAACAAAAATGAATCAATTAGCTCAAAAGGGAAATTTAAAAAAATTTAGAACTGAATGAAAATGAAAACATAACTACATATCCAAACCTATGGGACACAATGAAGGTGATTTTAAGAAGCAATTTCATAGCGCTAAATGTCTACATTAAAACTGGAGGACTCTTACCTTAATAACGTAGCAGCACACCTGAAATCTCTAAAGCAACAAGAAATAACATTAAAAATGGCTAGGTGGAAAGAAATAATCAAACACAGGGCTGAAATCTGTGAAATAGAAACACACATGCAAATACAACAGAAAGAATCAATGAGATAAAGAGGTGGTTGTTTAAGAAAATCAATTAGATTGGCAAACTCTTATGGAATTAACTAAAAGATGAAGAGAGGAGACCCAGGTTAATAAAATTAGAGATAAATAGAGGGACATCACACCAGTCACTAGGGAAATCCAAAGAATTATGAGAACATACTTTAAAAATCAACACCAAACTGGAAAAACCTAAAACAAAATTAATTTCTTGATATAGCTGATTCACTAAAGTTAAATCAAAACCAAATAAGCAGTTAAAACAGACCAATAACCCCTAACAAAATAGAATCAACCTCTCTAGAAAAAAAAAGTGTTCAAGGCCAGGTGGATTCAGTGCAGAATTCTACCAGACTTTCAAAGAAAATTAATACCAAAACTCCTCAAATGACTCTGATTAATAGAACTAATTGCCTAATTCTTTCACATGAGGCTACAAATACTCTGATACCTAAACCATGAAAAAAATCAACAACAAAAAAAAGAAAACTAAAAACCATTATCCCCTATGAACATATATGTAAAAATTCCCAATAAAGGTCTTGAAAACCAACTCCAAGAACATATCAAAAAGATTATTCACCATGATCCACCCCACCAGAGATGTAGGAGTGATTTAGTGTATGTACATCAATAAAGGTAATATACCACATAAACAGACTAAAAGACAAAAGCTACATGGTTATCTCATTAGATGCTGAAAAAGCCTTTGACAAAATCCAATATCCCTTCATGATAAAAGTCCTAGAGAGACTAGAGATACAAGGGATATACTTCAACATAATAAAGGCAATGTAGAGGAAGCCCAGAACCAACATCAACCTAAACAGAAAGTCAAAGAATTTCCACTAAATTCAGGAACAAGACAAGAATGTCCACTCTCTATGTATACATTCAGTATAGTACTTGGAGTCTTAACTAGAACAATAAGACAACTGAAGGAGATCAGGGGGATACAGATAGAAAATGAAGACGTTAAAGTGCCCATACTTGAAGATGACATGATTTTATACATAAAAGACAGGAAACTTGTACAGCTGATAAACTCTTTCAGCAAGGTAGCAATAGACAATGCAAAATCAACACAAAATTCAGTAGCCCTCATATACACAAATGTCAGACTGAGAAATGAATGAGAGAGACAGTGCCTTTCACAATAGCATCTTTAAAGTCTTGTGGTGATCCTAACTAAGCAAGTAAAAGACTTGTAGAATAAAACCTGAAAGAAAGCTAAAATCCAAACATAAAGGGAAGAAAGTGAAGACACGAAAAGATTAGAAGATCTTCCATGCTCATGGATCAGTGGGATCCTAACAAGAGCAATCTGCAGGTTCAATGCAATCCCCATCAAATGCCAACAGAATTCTTCACAGAAACTGAAAATTAATTCTTAACTTCATATAGAAACACAAAAAAAATCTAGGATATCTTTTTAAAATGACAAAAAAAAAAGAATCTCCTAGCAGTATCACAACCCCAATATCAAGTTGTATTACAGAGCTACAGTAAAACAAACAAACAAACAAAACAAAACAAAAAAACCAGCATGGTACTGGTATAAAAACAGACGTATTGATCAATAGAATTGAATTGAAGACCCAGACATAAATTAATACAATGATTTTCTGCTTGGGTTTAAGGCCTGCTCCATACCTGACATTGCCAATGTGCCAAAGAACCTGAGACTAGATAGGTCATGGACCTAGGGGGAAAACCTAATACTATTATTCTGTTGAATATAGCACTGAAATGACTCCTAATAGCATGCTGCTGTACATATAGACCAGTGCTTCACTCAGCCCTTACCAGAGAAGTTCTTTCTTGCAGTAGATGAGAACTAACACAGAGATCCACAAATGGACACTGTGCAGAGAGTGAGAGACTCAGAGTTGTGATTTCACCAAAGCCTTTGTCCTCGGGATATCAAGTACAGCTGACATAAGAGCCAAGATGTGAGCAAACACTGGCCTGACAGGACACTCAGATGAAACACTGCTACCTGAAGCCAGACCCTCCCAGGAACAAAGCAGATGAAAGAACTAACAACAAACAAACCAGATACAAGTAAGCCTGGAAGAAAGGATGAGCCTCTGCCAGGGCACAGCTGCCTCATTCAGAGCAGTTTAATCTCCCTCAATCACTGGGTGTGATTGGCTCTTCAAGAACCCTCTCAGCATCCCTCATCCACTCCTCACAGCCACCATGCAAAGCTGGCAGGACCAGCCCTACTTCACAGAAGACAGTAAGCTTGGAGATGGTAGGTGCGGGCAGGTGTTCATGAACGGGCATTTTCTATGAGATACTGCCCTTGGCATATTCAAAAGACAAAGAATACAGACTATACTGGCTGGCTTTGTGTGTCAACTTGACACAGGCTGGAGTTATCACAGAGAAGGGAGTTTCAGTTGGGGAAGTGGGTCCATGAGATCCAGCTATGGGGCATTTTCTCAATTAGTGATCAAGGGGATAGGGCCCCTTGTGGGTGATGGCATCCTTGGGCTGGAAGTCTTGGGTTCTATAAGAGAGCAGGCTGAGTAAGCCAGGAGAAGCAAGCCAGGAAAAGCAAGCCAGTAAAGAACATCCCTCCATGGCCTCTGCATCAGCTCCTGCTTCCTGACCTGCTTGAGTTCCAGTCCTGACTTCCTCTAGTGATAAACAGCAACGTGGAAGTATAAGCTGAATAAACCCTTTCCTCCCCAACTTGCTTCTTGGTCATGATGTTTGTGCAGGAATAGAAACCCTAACTAAGACAAATTGGTACCAGGAGTGGGGTATTCCTGTGACAACCTGACCATGTTTTGGGGAGGACTGTGGAAGGACTTTGGAACTTTGAGCGAGAAGAACCACTGGTTGTTAAGAACTCTGTGGGATGTTCTATGGGAGCTTGGAAGATGATGTTGAGAACAGTGCAGAGATGGAGGCCTGGCTTGTAAAATTTCAGAGGGAAGATTAAACACTCTTATCAGGGCCATGTTGTTTTGATTGTGAAGATTCTGTGGTTCTGGTTAGCTGGGGCTGAAATATCAGCTGTGATTAACAAGATACCAGAACTACTAAAGTGAAAACTTTACATTACTGGGACTATTGATGCTGGTTAGCTGGAGCTAAGAAATTAGCAGTGATTAAGAAGAGACCAGCATCACTGAGGTGACATCTTCTGGGAAGTGTTTTCTGAGAACACAAAGAGGCTATGTTCCAGAGATAGCCAAGGTTGTACTTTGTGCTGCAGCAGGACTTGGTAATGTGTAAGAGTCACCCAGGTGGTACTGGTTTTGACAGCACGAAGGGGTCATGAAGAGCAGCTGAGGCTCAGCACAGTGAGAGGCCATGGAAGGCCATAAGTGAAGGTACAGCTCAGTTTGCAATTGATGGCCCAAGACTGAAGGTGTCATGCTAAGGAGTTGAGGCTTGGCACCGTGAAGACAGTCTATGAGAGGCTATTGGTAAAGCCTAGTTACAGCAGTGTTTTGGGAATGCCAGTACCATGAAATGACCACCAAGGACAGCAGCAGCAGTGGAGTACATGCATCTGGAGCCCAGAAGACAAAATGTGTGCTACAAAGGGCAAAGCTGGAGAGGTGACTCAAGCCCTTGGAGGAGCCCAGAAGATTGTGAGTTAGATCCCAGTTGGTTTTGCTTTTGATTGTGACTGTGTCCTGATATTTTCCCCTCTTGAAGGAAGAATGTATTTTAGTGGAGCCCACAGTTAAGAGACTTTAAATTTTAAAAGATATTGGACATTTTAAATTAATTAAACTTTTAATATGTAAAGACTGTGGGACTTTAGATCTTGGGGATGAATAAGAACATAAGGGTTGAAGCTTAATAGTGATGTGTTTGTGTGTCAAGTTGACAAGGGGTCAATTGTACTGGCTGGTTTTGTGTGTCAACTTGACACAGGCTGGTGTTATCACAGAGAAAGGAGCTTCAGTTGAGTAAGTGCCTCCATGAGATCCAGCTGTGGGGCATTTTCTCAATTAGTGATCAAGGGGGTAGGGCCCCTTGTGGGTGGTGGCATCCTTGGGCTGGAAGTCTTGGGTTCTATAAGAGAGCAGGTTGAGCAAGCCAGGAGAAGCAAGCCAGGAAAAGCAAGCCAGTAAAGAACATCCCTCCATGGTCTCTGCATCAGCTCCTGCTTCCTGACCTGCTTGAGTTCCAGTCCTGGCTTCCTTTGGTGATGAACAGCCATGTGGAAGTAAGCTGAATAAACCCTTACCTCCCCAACTTGCTTCTTGGTCATGATGTTTGTGCAGGAATAGAAACCCTAACTAAGACACAGACAAATCTGGAAAGTTTAGACAGCTCTTTTTCTCTTGGTCATTCTTTTAACAATGAGAACTGAGGTCATGTGCTGAGTAGGTATCTATCATCTTAAGTTTCCTGGAACCCAGTCTCCTTGAGTTGCCTCTTGCCTTCTCTACTGTGGTAGTCTTAATGCAAAATAATTTTAAATGCTCACCTTTGGTTACAGAGGAGGCACCAGATAACCCAGAAAAGGGTACTTCATTTCTCGACTTTGAATGCTGATGAAATACTTCAGGCATGATGAATGGTTGGCAACCATTCATCATGGCAATAACAGAGGTGACAGTAGCACACCTGAGGGGCAGAACAGCTCCACCCTCTTCTGTCTTGCTCATACACCTCCATTTGTATACAGGTCAAAGGTGATTTCTGCAGCATACAGTGGGAGCCCTGACGGATGCAGACTTGGAAGGATTTACAAGCCTTGTAAAGCCATGAGCCTCTTACTCACCTGGGGCCGCACAGCTACAGGTAAGCTAATCCTCATTCCCAGATGCTCAACACTTATGACTAAATCCCAGGGGAAAGCCCTGGACCTTCAGGTGGACTCGTGGCTGCTACAGCTTACACATACTTGTCTCCCTAAAATTCCAGGTACTAATATTAAAGGTCTATATTAGGTAGACCTTTAGGGGATAATTAGGCTAGAAGAACCCCCAACCTTATGAATGCAAAACTGCATGGACCTCCATTCCTTTAGGTAAGTGGGGACAAAGCTTCTAGAATGCCCTAGAAGGGCATACACACACACACACACACACACACACACACACACACACACACACACACGCAGGGCAGAGGGGAAGAAAGACACCATCTTGGAAGCAGAATGAACCTAATTTGCTAGTGCTATTGTCTTGGGTTTTCCAGCTGCCAGAAGTGTAAGAAATACAGTCCCATTCTTTATAAATCACCCAGTTTGTGGTACCTCGTTAAAGCAACAGGACAAGGCTGAGATAATGATGAAGCAGAAGGGTTCCCATACCAAGGGGGCCATGGTCTAAAGGCTCTATTAAACTGGGGTTGCCTGGGGGGAAAGGCATAAGACTGCAAAGGGAGTTCCAGACAACCTCTCCAGCAACGATCCACTCACCAACCATGTGTTTGGCACCCTGTTTGTTGTTTGTAGCAACATGATGCTTAAAGAGCTTATCTGGGCATCAAGACTGCAGCTGACCTCTAGGTGGGCACAGAGCATCCATCCCTGGACCACCACCCCTCCTCTGGCAGAGCACTCCTGCCTGGGAGCAGGCTCGGCACTCAGCCTCTTAAATCACACCTCCTGCTCACTGCTTCCCAGCTTCCCTTCTGCTAAGAGTCTGACTCACCCTGGGGAGGAAGCAGGGCTACCTCCCTGGGCTGAGAGTTTTCTCTTTCTCTCTGTTTCCTCACTTGTTACAAGAGAAAAGAAAAACAGTTGCCTGCTGTAGAAGTTGGTGTTAAAGGAGTGTGTCTGACAGAAAACAAGGGGTTTATTCTACTTTATTCATTCTGTCTGTTTAAGAAGAATTTTCTTGCAAAAACAGAGCTGAGAAAGACACAGTGGACAGGCTCACAGGGGGGAGCCAGGCAGAGCCTGTGTCAGCTCTGGTCACTGCTGGGATGAACAGCTATGACTGATGTTGGAGGAAGGAGGCAGCAAATGGAGGGTGGAGTGCCTGCCCTTCCTTTCATGGCATCAGATAAACCTCAGAATCCAAGGACTCTTGCTAATGTATGCCAATGGCCTCACTTCACACTGAAGACTTCTGGGAAACAAAAGAAACTCTCCACTGCCATGACACCAGCTAGTTAGGTCAGAGTCAAACTTGCAGTCCACACCCCTCAACTATTACTTTCAAACCACAGACGTAAACTCCCCTAACTAGTAATTTGTGAGATTGCTTTAGATATAAACAGTCTTACTTAAGCACCTGCTTAAAAAAAAAAAAAGTTCAAGAACTACATTCTGAGTGAGACAGCAACCAGAGCATCACTCTGACAATTCGGGTTAGCCAAAGACTAGATGAAGACAAGATGAAGGGCCATGAGGGTTATGTCTTTTGAGAATTGTCAGCATTCATGGTAACATGGAGGAAATTGGCAAGGGGACACAGAACTACATCTTCATCCACACAAAGAGTGGGTGCACCATAAATATTTGTCGTGTCAATTAATTAATCATTGTGTGTAGAGATTAGGAGCTTACTTCCCATTGATGGCACACTGCTTTAAAAGCTCAACAATGGCTCTGACGCTGCCAAGTCTAGGGCTAGCCTTAGAGGAAGCAGAGGGACAACGCCTCTCTACCATTATTTTCTCTTATTGAGACAAGGGTTTGCTGTACAATTCAGACTGCCCTGCCCTGGAACTTTCACAATCCTCCTGCCTCTGGCTCTTAAGTGCTCAAATTTTAGGCCTGTGCTATCACACCCAGACAGTTTTAATCGCATGGTAGTCCGAGTAAAAGGCAGATTTCAACTCATCTGATGCTTTAATCCAGTTTGTTCTGCTATAATGCAGTACCACAGGCTAGGTAATTTATAAAAGTAAATGAATATATTTCTTACAGTTCTGGAAAGCAGAAAAATCTAAGATTGAGGGGCTATATCTGGTGAGGACCTGCTACCTTCACTGTAAAGCAGCAGGAGCCATCACATGAGCAAGAGAACATACAAAGTCAAATCCAGCCTCAAGCTCTTTTATGATCAACATCAAACCATTGACAAGGGTGAGGCCCTGTAACCCAAACACCCCTCACTGGGCCTGTCTTCCAATACTGCTATGTTGGGGACTAAGTTTCCCACTTGTGCTTTGGAGACAAGACTTTCGAGCCACAGCATGAGATCTGAGAAGTAGTGTTGTCCCTGAGCTACCAGTGGTACTTGTATCTCATGGTCCCTTTTGGGCAGGGTGCCTTATGTGAATATCCTCAGGAGGTTGGGGGCAATAGTCACTTCCATCTGAGGGTTCTGAGTGCTGAGCCTTCTACAGAAAAAAAAGAAATAATTAAGAATTCTCACAGGATGTGATTTTCAGACATACAAATTCATCTCTATATTTACGTAAATCTGGAGATTTCTGTGTTGGGAGCTGTGATCAAAGGAAGAGGAAATACATGTCTGATTTCATGCCAGAAGAGAAGCATCCTTGGAGACTGTGATCCTACTGAAACCCTCAGTGTGTGTGTGTGTGTGTGTGTGTGTGTGTGTGTGTGTGTATGTGTGTGTGTGTGCGCGCGCGTGCGGGTGTATGTGCTCTCTACAACAAACTTGCTCAGTCTAATGCATTTAAAACCTGTCAGATGCTTTTCAAGGAGAATTCAGTCTTCCATCTGCCCACCAGCCTTCATGTTTTCCACTTCCACACTCACCCTGGTTGAATTCCTGGAGAGCCCAAGGAAAATGCATTCCGGTCCTGACAGAGCCAGATATCAAACTTGAGGGTCACAACTTGTGCCCCAAGCCAGGTCTGGCCACGTATCCTCCATACAACAATTAAAAGAGCCAAGTTAATAATGAAAAGCAGACAAAGATTTATTCAATGTGGACACATTGGGCAAGGGATCAAAGAAATCCAGCAAACCCCTCAAGTCTGTCTGCTGGTATCCTGAGGTTAAAGTTAAACAGAGGGCCAAGGACCTGCAGTTCTGTCAAGATGTGGGCCTGCCCACCGCTGACCCAGCCTTGTCTGAGCTTCAGTCTCATTTTATAATGTAGTCTAGCGAGGTTTTATAACTTTGTGGAATCACTTTTTGAGACATAAGTTCTCTCTCTAGCTGCCACCTTTTCCTTCTCCTGGTGTGAGATTCCTGGAGAATGCCTGTTTTAGGGGAAGGGCCCATTTCAATAGTCAGAAAGTCAAGTTGAAGACATAAGTGTCTCTTTAGAATATCTTCATTTCTACCAGGCCTGTTAGAAGCTGGCCACACTATCCTTTCCTAACCTGGGCCACAGCCCCAAA
Source organism: Montemys delectorum (assembly GCA_019843815.1). Classification (NCBI taxonomy): domain Eukaryota; kingdom Metazoa; phylum Chordata; class Mammalia; order Rodentia; family Muridae; genus Montemys; species Montemys delectorum. The sequence goes on along the minus strand of JADRCD010211953.1, from coordinate 11,893 downwards.
ATAAGACATCCTTTCCTTGCCAGAGACCAGTGGGTCAACAGCTCTGGATAGGGAGGAGATCTGTTTGTTCAGAGGAATGAGGGGAGGGGGTACTGTATTAGCTGAGCATCTCATAAATGCCAAATAGGGGCCCGGTCCCTTGCATGCTGGTCCTGATGCTCAGAAGGTAGAGCATGAGGCGCTTCTATATGCTTGAGCATCAGAGAAAGCCTTCCCTAGGGCTCATCCCTCAACACTCTGTCCTAAAAACAGGGGGGAAGGGGAGGAGGGAGAAAGAGATGGGGGACAACACACAAGATGCCAAGGCAGGGGACTGCAAGACAGATGCCAAAGGCTTTCTGTTTGCACAAAGACCTAGGAACTATGGTTTCAAGTTATTTTCCTTCTCCGGTATAGTTTCCTGCTCCCAGGGGAGAGCCAAAGACAGTGTGGGCAAAAGTCCTGCCTGGTTTTTTCATCACAAAAAAAAAAAAAATTACAGACCCACTGAAGGACCCTGAAGGGCTAAATTGTAGGCATGCCCAAAGTCTATAATGAAGTCTATGGCATGGGGACTCTGTGGTTAATGCTGCGCCTTTGGGGTCCATTCTCAACAAGCAAAATTGATTTTGTTTTGTTTTTTTGTTTTGTTTTGTTTTGTTTTGTTTTTAGTTCTTTTTTGGAATGCAACAGTCTAACTTGGTAAGCACTGGTGTATGTCCTTCAGGATCAACTGCTCATCCTAAGTAAATACTGCCCAAGATATGAATGACAATAAGGAGGAGAATGTGACCTCTCAACAACATGGGGGACTCAGTCTTCAGCAGGGACCCATTTTCCACTGCCATGTCTTTAAACCACAGAGAATAAAGAAGGCCTTGTGTCTTGCCCTTTAATCCACTGTTGCCCCCATCCCGTTTTTATTTCCTGGTACATTAAATAACCACAATTTACAAGCTTTTCTTACTTTCCTAGCTATTCTTAACCATGCCTTCAACCCCCCCCCCAGCTCTTCCCCAGTCCCCCATCCAAATCTCCACCCTGCTTTTCCCCAAAGACAGCTTACAGAGTACTGCTGAATGAGAATAATACTTCCTGCACACAATAGGTACTAAATGAATGCTCAGATAGGTTAAACAAGTCCTTTATCTTAATCTTAGCCTAATGGAGAACCACAGAAGCAGAAACATGCTGACCACCCCTAGCCCCCAACTCTCCTTTGCTCTCTTCCATGCTTGGTACCCAAAAGTCATCACTGAGAATCTGCTTCACATCTGCATCCGTGGAAGAGACGCCTCATAGGAAGAATCTCCCTGAGTCTTGGTTTGGAGATGAAGCACGCACAGAGAACAGCTTCTATCAGCCACACAGTTAGTTGCCTGTACCTCCCAACACAAGGCCAATAGGTCAGACTGAGGAGGCTTTCTGATGGAGCCACTGTGGCAGGGCCACTGTGGAAGAAGGAAGCCACAGTCTGCCAAATGAGGTGTGGGGCCAAGTACATTATCCAAATCCTAAATCACAAAATTAGTCATGAAATAATCTTTGCTTTGTCTTTCTCTCTTCCTCTCTTTGTAAACAGCTCTGCTTTGGGCTCTATACCCTGACCACAGCAGCCCCTAGTGGCAGCAAGCTGGAGCACACAGGACAACAAAGGCCCCCAGGAGGAAGACTTTTCAGGGTCTTAGGTTAGCAAACATACGGCTATTGCTATGTTCATAGCAATGTTGTGAAAATGGACAGGCCTAGGGCTCTCTGGAGTGGGGATGTTGAGTACGGGGTTAGTAAAAGGGAGAATCTTAGCCTCCCAGCCACTGATCTGATGCAGGAAACAGCAGCTGGGCCCTGAGTAGAGCTGTCAGAGAGAGGAGGGTGGACCACCAAGCTTCACCCAAAGGCTTATGCCTCTGATTTGCCACATGTCCTCACAAATAGCTGCCAGCTGCCAAAGTAAGACAAATGTGACAGCATCCTTGACCAAGCAGAGAAATTTTCTCTTCCCAGGGAATGACTTAAAACCTCAGACTCATTGACTGGATGACAGCTAAAGGAACTTTTCCCAGAGAAATCATAACCACAAAAGCTCATTGGAAACAACATTCTAGCGGAAGATCTGGGTAATGATCTCAGCATTGGATGGATGCTGAGCCTGACTCTCCCAGGGAACCTGTCATAGCTTTAGCTGTCAGCTTGACACAAACCTAGAGTCACCTGGGAGAGGGAATCTTAACTGAATACTTTTCTATGGGCATGTCCGTGGAACACTGTACTGATTGATGATGTAGGAGGGCCCACTGTGGGTGGTACCATCCCTAGGCAGGTATGAGAGAAAGCTGAAAGTAAGCCCTGGGAAGAAGCCACTAAGCACCATACCTCCATGTTTTTTGCTCAGTTACCCCCTACAAGCCCTTGCCATGAGCTCATGTCCTGCCTTCCCTCAGTAATGGATTTTTAAAATGACGTGTAAGCTGAAATAAATAAACCCTTTCCTTCCCAAGCTATTTTGGCCAATGTTTTATCACAGTAACAAAAAGCAGAGAGGATGGAGTCCACTTTGGCAAATCTTACCCCCTCTGCCCTCTAGCTCTCCTCTGACACTTAAGGAGCAGTCAGAAGTACCAATCTTCTCAGGGCTGGGCAGGAAATGGACTTGTGAACACCCGTGTGAACTGAAGCCATTCTGGTGACTCCCTCACTAACCCATTGCTATAACAAAATACCCAAAGATAGAAAATTTTATGAAGGAAATACATTTCTTTTTTTACAGTTCTTGAGGCTGTAAACTCAAGGTTGAAGGCCTGGGCAGGGGTGTGAGGTGTAAGGTGGGGCACTTTCTCACTGCTTTGGAATCTGCAGAGTCCTGAGGCAGCTGACAGGATCTACTCAGTGTCCGGGTTATATTCATACTGCTGTGATAAAGATCACAGCCATGATCAACTCGGTGAGGAAAAGAGGTTTACAAAGAGGGGGAAAGAGAAAGACAAAGCAAAGATTATTTCATGACTCATTTTGTGGTTTAGGATTTGGGTAATGAACTTGGCCCCGTGACCTCATTTGTCAGTCTGTGGCTCCCTTCTTTCACAGTGGTCCTGCCGCAGCGGTTCCATCAGAAAGTGTCCCTAATTCCGGCTGCAGCTATTGGCTGTCAGATCTTTATTACAACCAATCAGCAGCAAGACAACCTCTGACACATTTCTAGATCGCCTTTAGGCAGGTGAGGAAGGATGGATGTTGACAAAATAGGAAATCTGGTGATGGGCCATAGGAAGAAGACCAAGATCCTACCAGCACTGAGCTCTCTGCTGCTACAGAATTAACCATTGAAAATATCGAGCCACATCTTCACACAAAGTTAAAAAAAAAAAAAAAAAAGAAAGAAAAGAAAGAAAGAAAGAAAGAAAGAAAGAAAGAAAGAAAGAAAGAAATCACTCCCAACTTCGCAGAACATTCGCCTCTCCCAAGACACACGGTGAAGCGCACTTCAGCTGCTTCTACTTCCTTGCCTTTTAGTGCATGGCTTCCCCTGCTTTAGGGGAAGCTCGGCAACGTCGCCTTGATAGCCAGATCGAAAACACTCTTCTCAGGCCTCGGGCTGTAGTTGTCCCTTTCTGGGAAATGTACCTTCTGGAATCCCCCTATTCTTCCATGAGTCCCTCGAGATAATTCTGTTTATGGTTCACTCTAGTCTTTATAGCAAACAAGTGCCCACAACCCCTGCCTTAATTCAGTCCAGAGGCACTCGGTGTATGCCTAACATTCCCCAGGTCTAGGGGCGTGGCCTCAGCTCGCACATGGGCTGCTTAGTGTGTCAGCTAAGAAATTAGACAGGAAACCACCAAAATAAAAACAAGGTTTTATTGGCGATTATTTCAGACCTCACAGGACAGAAGGGGCTCCAGAGTGGGGAGACCACCAACTCTAAGGTGACTTGGGGTTTTACTTGGGTTTAGAGTCTCCTATCTGGTGATTGCCCCTTCCTCCCCTTTTCTGTTGGTCTAGGGGTGTCTATGAACCCCTTCTGTAGCAGGCCTTAGCTCTCTGTTTCTGTCGTTGACTGGCTGGGGTAAGAGTGGGCACCCCAAACTTCTCTGCTCTTTGTGGTGTAACAGGTAAAAAGACACACCTGAAAAGAAAAGAGCTACTCTGCATTCAAGAGAAATTGAAAATTACTGCTGGAGGAATATAGCCACCAGGAAATCCTCAGTCTGAGGTTTCTATGTTCCCCTTCTACCACCCTAGGGGTTCTAAGTCCCCAGGCAGAGTACAAAGCTAATAGATGAAGAGCCCTGCTCTTAGGAATTTAACTCCTGGCTCTGAGACTGGCAGACTTTCTCTGTAAAGGCCCAGATAGTAAATATTGTAGTCTGTACATGCCATATGGTCACTATAACTATAGCTCTGTGGCTGTAACTCAAAAAAGCCCAAAGCAGCACATAAACAAGTGGACATGATGGCGGTGGTGTGTGTATGTGTCTCTGTGTGTGTGTGTGTGTGTGTGTGTGTGTGTGTTTGTGTGTACATATAGGAAGTATAGTGTGGGAGGGAAAGATCTGGCCTGCTGGAAAGATACGTACTTTTTCTGCTGTGACTTCTAAGTGAACAGAATAAAGCTTGAAGCCACCATGGCCACAGTGTGTGCCTGAGAATGCAGCCACAAGAGGACGGAGCTTCCTGTCATCTGGAACACATTTCAAGCAGCTAGACTTGTCTGTGTGAACACACCTGAGGCCACCTACCCTCACCTTACAGCTCTGGATATCCCAAGTCATAAACTTCCCTTCCACTTTTTCTTTTTTCTTTTTGAGATAGACTCTCACTGCTCTGCACTGGCTGGTCAGGAGCTCATTATGTTGACCAGGCTGGCCTGAACCTCACAGAGATCTGCCTGCCCTACTTCCTAAGTGCTAAGACTAAAGTTGTGCCTCACGACACCCAGCCTTCTTTCTGCCTTTTTAAGAGCAATTGACTTAGTGTTCAGTCATTCGTAACCGGAGTTCTGTCTGACACACTACCTTCGAAACAAAAACAAAGTGAACCCATTCTTGGACATGTTTGCTCTTTACCCTGGGGATCTCATACCCCATCCCAATGTTTCCACCCCCATGACAGTGATTCTCCTGTCTTTATTTATTTATTTTGGGTCCTAGCTCTGTGCCAGGCCCTTTTTCCTATTGAAACTATTTTTTTAATTCATTAGTGATTGTGTGTGATATATCTGTATATGTGATGTGTGCGTGGGAGCGCCGATGTTCACACGCCACAGTGCACAAGTATGGAAGTCAGAGGGCAACTTTCAGAAGTCAGCTCTTTTCTTCAGCCACGTGATCCAGGAGTTGGTCTCATAAAACCAGACTTTCATGGCAAGCGCCTTGACTCCATGGCCCATCTGTCTATCTCTGCATGCTTGTTTATTTGTTTGTTCATTTGTTTTGTTGGTTGGCTGGTTGATTATTCTTACGAGTATTGCTCTATGCTCCAGGCTAGCCTGGAACTCACTGGGGATAGCTTTAGATTCACAGCAATCCTCCTACCTTTGGGTCCAGTGTGAGTATATGGAAGTGGGCCATCATCTTGGCTTGCTGTTAGACACTTCATCCAAGGTGTCTTGTAAGCATAACATATCTAAAACTCAAGTCACAACTTACTCCCAACTCACTAACCATATTCTATGCTTTGAATACCATTACTCCATGCCAGGTACTTCGTAATTGATCTGATGTGAGGCCCAAACACTTGCTGCATTTCACACACTCCCACTATTTCTAATGTAGGGTGATGCTGGGAACTGGTGGGTTAGCATCTCATAGACAGTCAGCAAACAGTTGGTGGGTATTTGGTTGACTTTGGGTCTCAACCCAGACACAATGTTCATAGTTAACTATGCCACTTTGTTCTTCTAACAAGGTACCTAACCCGACAGACTGAACACATATTTGTGTGTTGCTGCAGATGATAAGGGTGATGATGACAATGTTGACGATGATAGGAACCTGAAGCAGAACTGGGGAGCTGGCTGAGTCAGTGAAATGACTGCTGTGCGAGCATGAGGCACTGAGTTCAAGCCACAGCACTCATGTGAGAGCCAGGCACCATGGTGTGCACTTGTAACTCCAGCACTGGGGAAGCAAAGACAGGAGAATCCCAAGAGCTGGCTGACCAGCCTGGCTGAATTAGTGAGCTCTAGGTTGTGAGTGATGCTGTCTCCAAATTAAGAGGAGAAGTGATTGAGGATCTAGCAGGATTGAGAATGCCTGCTATCAACCTCTTGTCTACACACATACACACACACCTGCACACACATATGTATCTATGCACACACACATACACGTGCACACACACACAAACACACACACACACACACACACACACACACACACACGAACACATGCACACAAAACTTAAAACAAACTATTTCTGTATTATTTCTCTCAAATCCATGTAAGAGTTAGCCAGTAACAAATCAGGTCAACTCCAATTCCACCTTTGCATTCTTTTCTTCCTAACCACTCCATACAGGGTTCTTTGCAAGCTAGCAGGCCTCCTGCATCAATGGAGCAGACTCTCTGGGAATAGCCCAGTTCCTCCTCATCCCCAAGGCCACCGTTTATAAAAAGCTTAGTTAATTTGTCATTCTGCAGAACCTTTAGACACAACTAAGTTCTTTTCTTAATGAGGTTTGGCTCCAGGGAATGGGTAGGAGCATAGATTTTTAGTTTGTGTCCTAAAAAGTTCTTAAAAGAGAGTTTATGTCAATGGTTGTCACCAGTTGCTTAAAAATATTTAATAATGAGTCCTGGCCCTCCCCATTCTTGGAGCAATGAATCATACTCCTTTGGTGAGTGGGCTACTCTTAATCTTGTGTGGCATCTTGCAAATGTCCTCAGGAAACTCACACCAGTATAGGAAGAGGGTTAGAGGCTTGGAGATGACATCTGTATCAGAGAAGTTTCCCCATAGTTGCAGCCTAACATCTGCCACTTATAGCAGGTCTGGCTTAAGACTTATCTTAGAAGTCAAAGAAGATTTGAAATGCAAAATCTAAGGGGTTTTTTTTTTCCTATCTCAATTTCTCTTAAAACCAGAAGAAAACAGAAAAGATCTGAGAAGATAAGGAGTAGAGAGGCCTAGTCAACTTTGGGAACCAAGAAGAGAACAGGACATGGAGTCAGAGCACTGCTACAGTCAGAGCACATGTTCAAGCCCTATATCAACATTGGCCTGTTGATAAATCTCTGGGCTTTGGTTTTAGGGAAAATTCTTGAATGTTCTAGATCAAAAAAGAGGTTAATTGTAGGACCTATGGTACTAAGTGTTCTCTGTGGCTCTTTTCGATAACATTGACACTAATTTGGGGAAATCATTTTTTCCCATTAAGAAAAAAAGAAAAGTTTTTTGGTCCCCATTTTATAAGGCGGATTATTGTATTAAATGGGACATAATCAGAAAAGATAAAAACTCTTCCAGGTATTCCAAACTGAAGCAGTTTAATTATGGGGAACTGATAACCCAAGTAATGCAAGGGCCAAGAAACCCAGCAGAGGATGGTGAAGAGACAGAAATCAGGAAATGACTGTCACCAAGGGATGGAAGAAAGATGGAGGTCATGCTACAGCACCCACAAGTAGCCAGGTCCCAAGTGCAAGCTGTAACATAGCAAGGAGTCCTGACAAGGAAGGACCCGGGACAATGGAGGGAAGAGCTTTTTAATAGAAGCAGAAGTCATGGAGGAGACATCTCCTAGAGACCACAGAAGCAGAAATGGGAAGAAATCCACCAGCATCTCTCCTCGTCTCATCCCACCCTAGGAACAAGGCAGAGAGGAAAGTGGAGCTCCTTGTGAGACTGCGTAAGCTACACAATGCAGCTGTGTCCTGTGTATCCTGGAAAAGTGTTAGCAAACATTTATTTGTTCACCCCTGGCAGGGCACCAACAACATACCAAAGAAACAGTTTTACTCAAGCCTAAAACAGTAAACCAGTGAGTTTATTGAGGTTCCTTATAGGAGTATTAGTGAGAAATTACTTACTGAGAAGTGGGTGACTCAAAGGCCATTGCATCACCCCGAACCACCCCAGCACAGGTACAACTTACAAAAGGTGAAGTTCTTGGAATTCGCTGCAGGGAAATCAGCCAGCCGAATGGTCTCTCCTCCCTGGCAATTATCGGTACTTACAGACTTTGGAAAGGGTTTTTCTGGATATTGTAACTTTCAGGACTCTCCTGAGTCTCGTCAGTTTCTTTTATTTCCTGGGCCTTGTCTGTTTCTCCTACTTCCTGAGTCTTATGAGCCTCCCACCTTCCTCCAGGAGGGAACATTTCAGTCAACTGAGAGGAAACATCTGGACAATGGATGGATCTGGGAAAAAGATAAGTCGCTGACAGCTAGCCCTTCTCCCCCTCCCTCGGGCATGTATTTCTTGCAGACATTAACATCGTCTCTTTAAAAGCATACATCATCCCCTGTCTCTCTTTCTTTAAATGCTGTGGTAGTTTGAATAGGTATGGCCCTCATAGACTTGTGTGTTTGAATGCTTGGCCTATAGGGAGTGACACTATTAGGAGGTGTGTCCTTATTGGAGGAGTGTGTCATTGTAGGGGTAGGCTTTGATGTCCCCTATGCTCAGGCAACACCCCGTGTGGTACGTAATCTCCTTCTGCTGCCTGCAGGTCAAGATGTAGAACTCTCAGCTCCCTCTCCAGCACTATGTCTGCCGGCAAGCTACCATGCTTCCTGCCACGATGATAATGGACTAAACCTCTGAAACTGTAAGCCGGCCCCAAATTAAATGTTTTCCTTTATAAGTGTTGCCATGGCCCTGGTGTCTCTTCACAGCAACAGAGCCCTAACTAAGATGTGTGCCCTTGGAGTCTCAAACGAAGGCCTAATGACCTGAAAACTACAGGTGAGCTGGGAAGCTCTGGACAGAAAAATGAGTCTCTGGTAACAGCTTCTTCGGGTTATTAGAATTGGGAAGCTTGAGATAAGAAAATCAACATACCGACCTCTGATCAGTATTTACAGCTATGAGGCTGCAGAAGAACAGACCTGCTGATGGAATCTTCCACCCCAAAAGTCCCTCTCTTCCCTATACAACTCCAAGCACCCTGTGGATGGACCAGAGTTTCCATTCCCACAGAGACTGCTGTCCTTCATTGTTCCGATTAAAGGACAATCTGTTTGTGAAAAATAAATAAAAGAATTTAGAAGGAAGGAAGGGTGCAGTGTCCAAAGACAGAGGTTAAACTGAGGCCCAAGGTCCTAGAGCTGCAGCACACAAAGCCCCTGGTCGTCCTGTGGAGATGATGCAATGGGTAGAGCCCTGCAGGTTTGTCGAATCAGAGTTGCCCCTGCTCTGTCTTCCTGGCTGGGCTCCAAGCCCTTACATTATTAGTCTGGATTCTGTTCTGTTTTGCTCTCTTCACATTCTTAAAACATCATTAGAAGATTAAAGAAGCCAAATCTGTGTATTCCCGGGGGGGGGGGAGGCTAATTCATTTTTCTGATTTTTCTGAATGATGAAAAATTTGTTAGCATAAAAGCCCGAATCAGCATGGCCAGGCTAAGGAGCCGAGTTGAAAAAGGCCGACATTCTGAGTTTAGACACCAACAAGCAGTTGCCTCCGTAGCACTCTGAAGGCTTAGCCCAGTTAGGAAGAAGCCATTTCTTCTGGGATTTCCCATGTGGTGGCCTAGGGAGAAATCCTGTTTCTCACACTCACTCACTTTTCCCCCACTCCTCCAAGTTACCTCTAAGCAAAATTCAGATGTTTTTATTAACTGAATGTGTCCGTTGACAATTTCACACCTGTATATGATATATTCTGATTGCTCATACCTCCTTTATCTTTCTCTCCACTATGGACTCCTTCCCATATTTATGTGGCTTTGTTTAGTTTAACCAGGTCTATCTGAATGGTAGTGGGTATGGCTCTATCAAATGAGGCTGGCTGAGCTCACTAGTAGTTATGCACATGAAGAGAAGACGTTTCCCTTCCCAGAATTTTATCAATGGCCAGTTATTTACCAGAAAGGGGTACGCCCTGTGATCTCCTCCCCTATCTGTGACTGGCTGTTCATAGGTCTAGTCTTATGCAAGCCAGTGCAATCAGCCACAGAGGCTGTGAGTTCATGGTCACAGTGATCAGAACCCAGCAGTTTGCCCCCTCCTCCCTACCTTCTGTCTCTTACATTCTTTAATTCACTTCTTTTGTTTTAACATTCTCTAAGCCTTAGAGGAACTGGTACAGCCATCCTGTTTTGGACTGAGCCCTCACCCATCCCTTGTTCTCAGCACCTTGAGCATCCAAGAGTCCCTGCATTTACCACTGTACATTATAAAGAAAAGCTTTTCTGATTAAAAGTGAAAGTAGCATTTAACTGCTGATAAAAACATAAATGTTTAGAAGGCAATTTGAAAACATGCATATTTAGCTAAACAACAGTAGGAAGTTCTCTTCCAGGGCCAACCACCTTCCCAACTACGGGGTTTTGACTGGGTTTATCACACCAGACATAAACTCTTGCCTGTAGAGGACTCAAATCCAATCAGAAAGTGGCTTGGTACCCCTATAATAGCCATGCCTCTGCCACAGAGGTGGATCTATTCTGCCTGGTAGGCTGCCATTGTGGTTACTAAGGCTCCCAGCTGAGTAAGACAAATGATACCCTTTCTTTCCCAGTGGCCTGCATATCCCTTATGATGTTATGAAAGCTAGCCAGACTGAAAGAAAGCTTTCGGTTTCAGCTTGACTTCTTCTTCTTGGGGGGAAAAAGCTGTGTGCTCTATCAACAATAGGGTCATGTCATCTAGTTCTGGTGAGCTGTCAAGAAGAATGGCAGGAGGCGTTATTGTTTGGAAGACCTTTGGGGACTCTCTGACCAACAGCTCATAAAAATAGCTCTCACCAATTTTTTTTCTTAATAGCCCATAGCTTCTAGGAACACCATTATCCAGCCAAGCAGGATCTCTACCTTCTGATTCTAATTTATTATCTTTAACTTACATTTTAATTGACTTACAAAATAGGAGGTTGACATTTCTAAGAGTTTAGTTAGAACTGCTCTACCCAGAAGAAAATATTCCTTCGAGAACACTATTCAATACAGGATATTGCCATTGCCCTTGTGCTCGCCCAAGGACTTGACGATAAGACCCTACTGCTGAGGACATCACACGCTTTGGTCACTGGTCACGGAGCATGCAAAAATCACACTGATGCCGACTCGGAAGCACCCTTCCTGTTGTCTGGCTTTCACAGTACTGGGAAGTACGTGCAGGCTAATGGTGGAGACAAGTCAATTGCGAACTTTTTGAACTACAATAATGGCCAGCCTGACAAGATACACCATGAGTACAACACTGGTTTAAATGTCACAGGGATAACCAAATGTTTCTCGATGGATTTAAATCCCACTCCACAAAAGGATATACCTGTAAATACGGCCAAGAACCCAGAGCTAGGAAGCACGTAGTCCCAAGGGGTAAACTTACTGCTATTATTTTGCTAAAAGGATATACTTATCAAACCCTCTTTTGAATATGCACCTCTATATTCATAAATTAGTGCATTAATTGACCTCTACTTCCCCTCCCCATCTTCTCGAGCCCATTCAATGAAAAGTCCAGGGTTTCCTTTATCCAGAGAACATGTACACAGTGGGGAGCTCAGTTCTGTGAATGCGCATACATAGAATATTCGGTTTGTGAGCGCCCATAAGTCTTCCACTTTATATCCAAAATCCAGTAGCTGTGCTCTCCAACAGAAATGAAATCATGATAGCTGTTTCATCAGGGAGCCACGAGACACAGTCATCACTGGAAATGGCAGGCAAGCACGACTGAAATGCCACGGCTGTCCCCACTTCCTGTAGTCTACATATGGAAAGAGACCCAAGCTGAAGACTTTTTAACC
>JADRCD010211952.1:5032-17614 GCA_019843815.1 Montemys delectorum | reverse complement strand
TTGTTTTTGTTTGTTTGTTTTTTGGAGGGGAAACTGGGAAAGGAGAAATTTATATATGTAAATAAAGAAAATATCTAATAAAAAATAATAAATTAAAAAATAAATAAATAAAGATGGATGGGCATAAGGGGATTGGAATAGGAGGATCTAATAATGAGATTTTGCCTGACTGTTAGACAAGAGCTTCCAGTGCAATAAAGAATGAAAATTTCTTGACAGCAATATTTCTATCTTGTTTTTTACCTTAGTTGGGGGCACTTAGCCTTTCACCTTTAATATTATGTTCATTGGAAGTTTTTATAAGAAGCCTTTGACAAATTAAGTAATTTCTTGTCTTTTTCTATTGTGACCAAAAATAGAGTTAGATTTTCTTCAAACATGTTCTTACATATATTTACTGAGGTAAGATTTTATATTTTTTGTTGTTGCTTATGTAAAGAAATACATCAATTGATACTGAGCTCCTGAAATAAACATCACTTTATCCTGTGTATTGTAAAAAAAAAAAAAAAAAAAAAAAAAGAAAGAAAGAAAGAAAGAAGGAAAAGTCCAAGTCTCCATAGCATGTGTGGTGGTTTGAGTATGCTTGGCCCACTGAGTGGCACTATTAGGAAGTATGGCCTTGTTGGAGGAAGTAAGTCACTGTGGGTGTGGCCTTTGAGAACCTAGTCCTAGCTGCCTTTGGAACAAGAGATGGAACTCGCAGCTCCTCCAGCCCACATCTGACTGGACGCTGCCATGTTCCCACCTTGATGATAATGGACTGAACCTCTGAGCCTGTAAACCAGCCCCAATTAAATGTTGTCCTTATAAGAGTTGCCTTGGTTATGGTGTCTGTTCATGGCAGTAAAACCCTAACTAAGACAGCAAGTAAGTACCAATGGAGAAACTATGGTAACTGGTTTTATTTATACCCATAACCATAAATGTCAAACAGGCTACCTGGCAATCCTGCATTTACCAAATTTATATACTCTCTCATTCTTCTCATTTTCAAAAGACCTAATATTTCTCCTATTCTACTCTCAGTTGAAGATTTAGCAATTTCACTGAAAATCCTATACCTAAGGATTGAGATGCTGACTTTAAGATCCTATCACTGGGGCTAGGGAGATATCATAGTGGCCAAGTCATAGAGGTCATGCTCTTAGAGAAAACCAAAGACCCAAGTTAGGTTCCCAGCATCCAGGTCAGGCAGCTCAGAACTTCTTGCAACTGCAGCTCCAATGCTTCTGGCCCCTGAAGGTTCACAGACACAGACCCCTACCCAGAAACACATGTACACATCCAACTAAAAAATGATCTGAAGAAGTCTATTGTCAAATCTCTACTAACTTCTATGCTCAAAATTCTTGTCCTTTCTACTCACATACAATCCATAAGTCTCCTCATCTTTCATTTTATTTTACATCTACAGGTGTTGTGCTTGCATGTATGTTTGTACTACATGTATGTAGTGCTCGAGGAGGCCTGAGGAATGCATGAAGTCAGATGAAATCCCCTGAGACTGGAGTTATAGATGGCTGTGAGCCACCATATGGGTGCTGGGAACTGAGCCCAGGTCCTCTGGAAGAGCAGCCAGTGCTCTTAACTACTAAGACAACTCTCCAGCACCATAAATCTCATTTGAGGGGGCAAGGGAAATCAATTGATCGATCTCTCCTACTTCTTGGCAATCTTCTCTCTCTCCTAAAAAACTTTCTCTTCAGCTGGATCAAAAGTAACTGAACACAAGCACTTCTAGATATTTTACTATCTAGAAAATGTTCAACCTCAAGCTCAGTTTGGTGATGTATGCCTGTAGTACTAGCTGTTCTGGAATATGAGGCAGGACATTGCAAACTGTGGAAAACTTAGTGACATTCTGTCATCATAAAAATTAAAAAGTAAAAAATGAGGGCTCTGGGTATTGCTCAATGTTAGAGAACTTGCCTAGCACAAGCTGGGCCTTGAGTTAAGTTCAGTCCCCAACACAACCACCACCACCACCACCATCATCATCATCATCATCATCATCGTGTCTCAGAACATAGCCCTGGTTGGCCTAGAACTGATTTTGTGGACCAAAGTACCTCAGACTCAGAGATTCACCTGCCTCTGCCTCCTGAGGTCTGGGATTTCAAGTATATACAAGCATATGACTTCCACCTTGTTTTTGAAACAGGATCTCTCACTGCCCTGCAACTTCCAAGTAGGCTGTGTTGGATGATCAGTAGATGCCAGGAGTCTACTGACTTCTGCCTCTCTAACCCCACTGCTCCTGCTTTTTCACTTGGGCGCTGGGGATGGAACTTGAGTTCTTATGTTCATGCAGTAAGCTGTCTTCCTTGCCCCACAATGGATTTACAAAAGACACTTCAAAGTAAGCATGTCTCCCTTTTGCTCAGAAACCACCACCACCCCATTTTAGGCTAGAGAGATGGCTCAGTGGTTAAGAGCATTGACTGCTCTTCCAGAGGTCCTGAGTTCAATTCCCAGCAAGCACATGGTGGCTCACAACCATCTGCCATGGTGTCTGATGCCCTCTCTGGTGTGTCTAAAGAGAGCAATGGTGAATACATTAAATAAATCTTTAAAAAAAAAAAACAAACCCATTTCAGTTATCCATGCCAAAAATTTTGCAGTTATATTTGACTCTGCTTATATATCTCATATTTACATTTTTTAAATGTTTTATTTTTATGTGTGTAAGTATTCTGTTTCTGAGCTTATATGCACCATGTGTGCCTGGTACCAGCAGTTGTGAGCCATCATGTAGGTGCTGGAAAGTGAACCCAGGTCCTCTACAAGAGTATCAGTGCTTTGAACATCATGAGGAGCCCTGTCTCCAGCCTTACTTATGGAGAGCACCAGGTCAAAAGCTGTTTGCTGTCTGCTGAATCTGACTGCCCCGCCCCCACTCCTGCCCACCCACCCCGAGCCTCAGCATCACTCCCTCCTCCCTCCTCCCTCCTCCCCAAGGTACTAGCTCCTACCTGAACTGCTACCCACTTCCATCCTTGCTTCCCAGCCTATTCTCAACAGCAGTTCACAACCTGGAAGTCAGATCATGCCATTATTCTTAGAAGCCTCCTCTTCTGCTTGGAGGCAAAGCTGAATTTCTCACATAGTCTACTCTTGCCTCTTTTGCCTCCATTGTCTATTTATATCTAACCTTATTTTCTTTTTACTATATCTTTACTGGTGAGGGCAGGGGACAATTTGTAGGCATTGTTTCTCTCCTTCCACTGTATGGGCGAGCCCTGGGGATCAGACTTGGAGGCAAGCACCTTTACCAGCTGAGCCATCTTGCCAGTCCCTGTCCTCATTTTCTATCTTAGTCTCCAACTACAAGAGCTTCTTAGATGCTCCCTGACCTCAAGTCAGTGGCTCTTGCTAGAACATGGTAACGTCACATAACACACAGCACCTTCCCTCACTGCTTGTCCATCTCTGCTCACATCACTCAGAGAGCCTCCCCTAAGCTCCTAACTCCCATCCCCCATCGCCCAGAGCACCTCCTCTAAGCTCCTACCCCCACTCCACTCCCCGTGGCCTCCCCTAAGCTCCAGCTCTTCCTTTCTGGCACTGCTTATCCCTCCCCACTGCTGCCAGGCTCCCTCTGTGACCCTGTCTTCCTCCTTTGTCTTTATTTGTTGCCTTAGTTCTATGCGTCCCACACCCCAGTGTAAACTCCACAGAACAGATTTTTGTTTTGTTTGTCACCTCTCTGTCCCCTGGACCTACAACATGAGCGCAGCAGGGTCAGTGTTAAATTTAAATTGAAAATCCTTTTTTTTTTTTTTTTTGGTTTTTCAAGACAGGGTTTCTCTGTGTAGCCCTGGCTGTCCTGGAGCTCACTCTGTAGACCAGGCTGGACTCGAACTCAGAAATCCGCCTGCCTCTGCCTCCCAAGTGCTGGGATTAAAGGCGTGCACCACCACCGCCTGGCTTAAATTGAACATCCTTAACTGCACCTCGTATGCCACTGAATTCTTCATCCTTGCTTCCAAATTAGCCTCCTCAAAAACATTCCCAGTAACCATGGGATCACCTCTGACCCTCTTCAGTCAGGGTTTCCCTTAGCTAACTAGCTTATATTGAACACTTCCTGTTTGGAATTATCTTCGCTATTTATATGATGATAAGCCTAAATTCAGGTTTTCACTACTACATTACATCTTTCTATCTCATCTCTCCTTCCTATAATCCCTCAAGCACTTCTTGCTTTTTATGTGCTTAGCACTAGGACAAGTGTCGGGAATGTAAGAAAATGACTAAGAAGAGATCCTCGCTGTCAGAGAGGATTAGATGTGCGTCTTTCCTTCTCTTTTGCTAATCTGCAGGCAGACAGGCATGCTGACCATTTGCTCAAGCTCCTTTCCTGCCACTTTCATAAGCACGCCTCCAGCTACCTGTTGTGCTTTCTTCCAAAGAGAAATTAGATTGCAGCTACTTCCCTTATCGCAAATGCTATACTGAGCTGAGCTTGGTAGTGTATGCCTGTAATCCCAGCCCTGGAGCCTGGGAAAGGAAGAGTGATACAGTGAAATTCAATCTTTTATTTTTAATAAAGTCTTTAATGGATCTCTGAGAGTACATCACAGCATTTTCAAGGCCCTTGAGCATCAGCATCATCCCTCCACCTAAGCTTTATGCCCTACATGTCCCTGAATTGCACCATGTCAACAGTCAACATATTTCTTATCACTTGGCATCTTGTAATATTTCCTGCAAGCCTGGACAATGCTTTCCAACTTCTTTAACCAGTAATTACCTCACTCAGCTCTAAGCTTCTAATTACAGAGCCACCTCATGTACGAGTCATCTCCTTGTCTCCAACACTGACAGGAGCTGCTCTCCAGCGTGTCCTCTCTTTTCTAGGCATCTCTGACGCCCATCTAACTCTTCAGTACAGACAGACCTGAGCCACGATCCTCTAGAAGACAGGTGGCCCCTCTCCTGAAGAGGACACATAAAGCCAATAAGGCTCTAGGCCATACTGGAGCTTTCACAGCTGCTGGAAATCTCTGCAGAAAAGTCTTCTAAAAAACCAAAAATTCAGTCAACATGCCACGTTAAGGTACATTTACTCCCAATTCTATATACTACCAAAGAGGACTAATGAAAGCAGGCAGAGAGAGAGACAGAGACAGAGACAGGGACACACAGAGACACACAGAGAGACAGAGAGAGGCAGAGAGAGATAGAAAGAGAGTGAGCATGTGTCCGTCTTCCCTATAAAGGTTATAAAGGTTCAGTTATGTTCAGGTTACTGAGCAAGAAAGCCAACCAAGGTCTAAATCACTCCCAAGAGCTTACTGGGCAAGATTACATCATAAAACACCTTTTTAATAGTATGCTGCTTTTTTACCAAGCTCATGAATACTTCTTACACTATAAAGACAAAGTTCAGGTTAGGGAGCCAGCCCAGTGGTTCAAGTGCTTGCCATGAAATCCTGAGGACCAGTATATGGATGCTCAGAGCACACATAAATGCTGGGTACATAGAAAAGCCCATCTGCAATTCTAGCAAGTAAAAACCAGACAGAGGAAATCCTCCAGAGAAAGCCGCCTAACTTGACTATCTGTACTGGCAAGTTCTAGGTCCAACTGAGAGAGAGGCTGTGACTCAATAAATAAAACCAACGGAAATATGCATTTCTCACGTGCAAACAGGTAGGGTCAAAGTCACTTGGCTTACCTTCACAGAAACTTTTGATTTATGCTCTACAAAAGAAAATAAAATTACTAAACTATAAAACCCAAAACATATTAAGGCAGTGATAAAGAAAATGTTAAGTACAGGTTAAGATGTTAGGATAAAAATACTATCCCAAAAGCTTAACCGCAAGTCCCACCTGAGTATTCCCACTTTTACAATGTGGTGCTTCAAGTATTCACTCCCACTTCATTCATTCCCATTTCAATATTTTTACCAAGGAAAGACAATAAACAGAGGGTGGTGGTATCAGGCAAGTAACTGACAGAAGACTAAAATAACTATATTAAGTTTAAAAACTGATAATTTTTAAAAAGACTTTAGCAACTGTGGTTGTACTGTATAAGTTTAACTTTCTCACACAATAATTTGCTTACATACAAAGTATATAATTATCTGAACTCTACCTGCATTACTTATTAGGCAACAAGGTCTGGTAACACTAAAAAACATATTACACATGAAATATATTTTATGAACCAACATAGACAGCAGTGATCACTGTCACAATCTGACTTTATTTGGATAATTATCAACTTGTAGACATTAAAAGCCTTTTTCCAAGTGTCATTTAACTATATTACAAGCAAAACAAACATCTGTTAAACTACCACATATTCTGCATACAAACTTGAACATTTTAGAGTTCCAAAAACACAGCATACCATATGGAGACAGTATTAGCTTGGTTTTTCCATCCAATAATTCAGTTTCAAGCTTTAAACCATCTCTGCAATATAAAGAGAAAATTGTTTTGATAAGTTTAATTAAACAACTTTCATTAAATAGCAACCAGGAATATTTATAAGAACTTTGAAAGTAAAACTATAACTTTGAATATATACCGGAATCACATGACCATCAAAGCAGAGATTTTGGTTGTTTGTTTCTTTAATTCACACAGCCCAAGCTGCCCTCAAACTCACTATGTAAACCAGGCTGGCTTTGAATTCCTGATCTACCTGCCTGAACCTCCCTCAAAGTAGTCTTTAAATTTTAAAGTATTTTTTTTTCAAGGCTGGAAAGATAGCTCAGCAGTGAAGAGCAATGTCTATTCTTGGCAAGCAGAACCAACATTGCAGTTAACAAGTGTCTGCAAAGCCCCCTCAGGTCTGCAAGGGCACCAGGCACACAAGTGGTCCACAGACTTACATGTAAGCATGACACTCATACATATAAAATTAAAATAAGTATTTAAAAAGTATGTGTATCACCGGGCGGTGGTGGTGCAGGCCTTTAATCCCAGCACTTGGGTGACAGAGACAGGCAGATTTCGAGGCCAGCCTGGTCTACAGAGTGAGTTCCAGGACAGCCAGGGCTACACAGAGAAATGCTGTCTCGAAAAACCCAAAAAAAAAAATAAATAAATAAAAAAGTATGTGTAGTATGTGTATATATATGTATACATACATAAAAACATACATACATACATATACATCTTTTTAACCCAAGAGAAAAAAAATACAAAAGACTTTCTTACAACTTTTCAGTGAGGCCAGCATGTGTCATGTTTAACCTGAAACCTGGTTTTTGTTACTGGTTAAAGCAACCCAGTTATCAGAGCATCCTTTAACTTGCAGCTCCACACCAAAAGTCCCATGCTGCTACCAGAACTCCTTAGCAAGGTACAAGATATAGATATACCATTTATTATTTTTGTAACAGTTCCATGACTGACACATTCCAAGGAGGAATAGACTGAAAGATGGTTAAAATGGTCACCAATGTGACGCTGCTTAAGTACGGAATTCCACACAACTTGGACTATTTCACATACTACATGTCTGTTTTAGTGACTATTACTGTCATAATAAATGCACAATAAACTTTGGAGGGGTGGAGGGGGGTGGGCGTTATGTGTCTATGAACAGTAATCATGACAAAGTCAAAGAGAAAATACCAAACCAAGAAGTTAAGGGCGAGCACGTTGACTAGCAACGCTAAACTCACAGAGTTGCTTTGGTAGAGGGAATCAAAGTGCCTGCGTTTGTTAAAGGAAAAAATCTGGGAGACATAGGTTGTCAGAGGCTACCCCGTTGCAGAACTACAACAGGTCACAGTTACGTTAGAAGGCAACCTCTTGAATGAATTTGGAGTTGCCAAGTCTCTATTCTAACGCCCCGCAAGCTCACGGGGCAGGCTGCCTCATAGATTTCTAAACTCCCAGAAGAGAATCATTCACCTACTGGATGTGCGGTTACGTCTAAGTCTGGTGACTGGTCTTTCTAACACGATGAACTTTGAAAATGAAGACCGCACCCCAGGCTCGGTCCAGCCCCAGCTCAGGATGCTCCAGCTCAGTGCCGGACGGCCGTAGCTCCCGGGGCATCTCGCCCTTTGGGGCGCCGTCTCCCCTCCGAGGCGTTCCAACACCACGGTCCGTGCTGGACCCGGAACCCCGCCCGCCGCCACGCGCCGGCTGAAAGCCAGGCCCGCAGCACAGCGAGTCCCCTCCGGCTTACCCCAGGTTCATGGCCCCGCCGCCCACCCGCAGCTCGCTCTGGTCACTTGTGTACCCAGCTTGCCGCCGCCGCTCAACAAACGCTACGCGGATTGGTTGCCTGGGGCCAGCCGGGCCAATCAGCGTGGGACATGCTGGCGGGTGCGTCCGCTGATGCCGGCCTCCCGGGACCCTAGGTGCCTCTCGTGGGGCTTGTGCGCTTTCTTCGTGACCACCGCTAGTCTCTGGGAGCCGCCTTGGCTCTAATGGAGGTTTCCAAATAGACAGAAGCAACAGATGTAACCATCCTATTTTATATTTGGAGGAGAGGTGTATTTAGTTGCAGGACTCGTGACGCCTAGGACACAGTAGTATATGTCTCTTGTCTCTTCGTGCGACCCACACCTTACATACTGAAGTTCTTTAAATACTGCAGCAACAATCACAGTGGGGACCAAACTCGTATATCCGTCGTTGGCAGTGCTATCTCTGAGGCACGAAGAGGCAAAAGGACTTGCCTGGGTTGCTGGCCACTGAACGATGAAACTACAGAGCCTGTCTCTAATGTGAATATCTATGTGAATAATCCCGGTTGACGTTCTTAGACTCAGTCTAAATTGTCACTTGTTGCTTTTCTAGAGGATCCCAGCACCCAGGTCAGGTGGCTAAGCCACCAGTAGCTATGTCAACCTTGGTGTCAAGACTGGAGTCGGGGAGTGCACCCACACACATATTTTAAAACAGAACAAAATTAACTGTGAGTTTGAGGCCAGCCTGTTTTACAGAGTGAGTTCCAGGACAAACAGACAACCCGTCTTAAAACAACCACCACCATCCCTACCCCCAGCCTCACCACCCACCCAGCCCCGCCCACCCATCACCCCCAGATAAAAATAAGCGTGCATGACTGTTTTCAGGGTGGAGCTGGGGTAATCTGAAAGTGAATACATTGGAAGGTCTGCACCTAGCAAGGATGATGACGTCCTCATGGCTGTTCGTACTTGGGCACCTGCTCCCTTTGATTCCTCAGAGCCCACAGGTAATTACAGCAACATTTTATATAGTTAGTTGGCTGAGAGGGATACTCTGGAGAGGGTCCCACAAACCTCCCTATCTAATCCTTCTATGAGGGAATGCTAGCTTATGCCAACAGGCCCATCTAAGCATCCCGAAGATGGTAGTAGTTGGGCTTGGAGGATAGTCTAGTCCTATGCAACAGAAGCCCTCCTGAAAGATTGGGGGATTCCCTATCACAAGCATTTGGAATCCTGTACCAAAGTGAGCCTCAGAGAAACAGTGACGTCTTGTACACTTCTGTAGCCACAGCTGTTGCCACTTAAGGAGATGGAGGCAGGCAGTCTGCCATAGTGTGAGGTCAGCCTAGGCTACACAGGTGTGGTGGCTACTCCTGGTTGTCAACTTCTGGAGTGAACTACAGTTCAGAAATGGAGGGCACACCTGTGACCCAGATCTTGAGGCTGTGAGACTTGGGCTTCTGACTCAGATCTTGACTTGGGATGACACATACTTTTGATCCAGATCCTGAGGCATAGCGGCCATGAAAAGCTTAGGCCCAGTCAAGATACTATATACCTTTAATCGCAGACTGAGGCAAACAGATCTCTGAGTTCAAGGTCAGCTGGGACAGAGCAAGTTCCAGATCCAGGTGTGGTGGTACACACCTTTAATCTTGGTCATACCTTCTGCTGGAGGCCTACATAAGGACATTAGATGGAAGGCTTGCTTCTTCCTGCCAGCACATCTGTTGGAACCTCTTCTTCAGGACTCCAGCTTATACAGAAGACCAGCTGAAACAACTAGCCTTGTGGAACCAAGCAACTACTAGATTCTTGGACTTCCCATTCCCAGATCCCATTGTTGGGTTAGTTGGACTTGCAGACTGCAGGTCATTACAATAAATTCCCTTCATATAGAGAGACATTCCAAAAGTTCTACAGACTCTAGGGAACCCTGACTAATACAATAGGGCACTATTTCTTTAGAAAACAACAGGCAGGCTTAGAAACACATACCTGAAATACCAGCACTTAAGAGTCTAAGACAGCCGGGCAGTGGTGGTGCAGGCCTTTAAGCCCAGCACTTGGGAGGCAGAGGCAGGCAGATTTCTGAGTTGGAGGCCAGCCTGGTCTACAGAGTGAGTTCCAGGACAGCCAGGGATATACAGAGAAACCCTGTCTAGAAAAAACAAACAAAAAATGTCTAAGACGGAAGACCAAAGAGTTCAAGGCCAGTTTCTTCTACATGAGACCCTGTTTCAAAAAGTGTCTAGAGAAAAAGAAACAAAGGAGGGAGGAAGAATACACTTATACACCTGACCATGCCGTTTGTTTAGCTGACTGTGGTAGTGCATGTCTTTAACCCCGGCACTCAGGAGGCCAAGGCAGGGGATTCTGTGAGTTCAAGGCCACCATGATCTAAATAGTGGATTCCAGGTCAGCAAAGAGCTACATAAAAGCTTATGTCTAAAAAAAAAAAAAAAATTACTTGGGGCTAGTGAGAAGACTCAGAGGTTAAGAGCACTAACTGCTCTTCTGAAGGTCCTGAGTTCAAATCTCAGCAACCACATGGTGGCTCACAACCATCCATAAGGAGATCTGACGCCCTCTTCTGAAGTGTCTAGAGACAGCTACAGTGTACTTACATATAATAAATAAATCTTTTAAAAAAAATTACTTAAAGGGACAGCTTTTTATTTATGCATAAAAGGGCTAAAATCAGCAGGTTAATGGTTTTTAATTTGAAAGTATTTTCTTTGAGTTGTTGTGGTATGTATACATGCAAGGTTTGAGTTCCCATGTGTGCTGGAGTGCGCATGCACATGTGTGAGACCAGAGGTGGATGGAGAGTGGGTTTTTCTTCCAGTTTCTCTCTCTTTGTATATTGAAGGGTCTTTCATGTGGTGCCAAGAATTTGCTAACTCAGCTAGTGTATCTAGCCAGCTCCCCCTACCCCATCTCTGCTCTGGGGGTCTCAGCAAATACCGAGGTCAGCAGAATGTCCGTTTGCATGAGGCAAGGAGGAAGCTCAGTTCAACACAACTCAGTAGCCAGTGTAGGTTCCAATTTTGAGAGTCTGATTCTGGGTGGATTATTTTAGACATACTTAAGCCAGCGCAGTTTGGAAAAAAGTTTTCTGGTGATAAATAACTCAATCCAGTATGTACAAAACTTGACAAGATTTCATCTAAACTCTTGTAAAGTACAAGTGACATCCTCCATAAGGATAGGTTCTATAGATTAACTAAGGAAGCAGGCTCAAGACAAATATCACTCATAGGAGTCTGGGGGAGAATTACTATAGAGTAACTGAGATAGAGATAAACATAAGAGTTTGGGGAAGCTGATGTAGCCTGGCCATACAGATAGCACAGAGGTTACAGGGCTATTAACTACAGCCATTTTCAGCCTCCTGGGCAGAAACTGGGTTTAACATTCCTGCTTTCCCTAGTGCATATCTATAAGCAAAGGACCTTGTGCCTTCCACACTCTGCCTACCTAGAATAGAGATAACTGGTGGGACACCAGATCTACACATATGAATATGAACTCCAGTCCTGTTGCAGGAAATTAAAAAAAAAAAAAATGAATGTAGAACCGGTATGCTCCCATGCTTGTGCCTCTGCCCCGGAAGCCTAGCCAGCCATGCACTGGAGGGCAATGGCCGACCTGTTTGTATCTCATGGAGACTCTGACTCAGAACCCCTCAATATCTCCACCCAGCTCACTAGGTTCCGCTGATGAGTTGCTACCATGCCAACCCCATGCTTCAAATTCCCCACAGTCTTTGTGGACTACCTCAGGCAAACCCATGCTTGGCCTCTGTACCTTTCTCTCTTGAACCCAGATGAGCCACAACGTGAAGAAAATAGCAACACAAACTTAGTTCAGAAACAATGGTAACTCAACTAAAACCTAATCTTGTCTTATTAAAATCTGATTCTTCTGGTGGCAAATTCTTGCAGATCCGCCATGATACTGGGAAACTCTAGCAGCTACATCTTGCCCCTCTGATGTTCCATACCAAAAAGGACCTCTCTCCTGCTTTCTCTCTTCCTCTATCCAACCCGGAAATCCCGCCTACTCGCACAGTGATTGGCTCCTTTATTCATTAAGGTATTGGTTCACAAGAAGCCGAGTACGTGACTCCTTCTTCATTCCAGACAGCCTCTCCCAGGAAAGCAAGCAGCACAGAGCCATCCACAACACCTATCTAACATTTAGGCAGCAACACTTTCATCTTTCTAGCCCCCTGAGAATATTGTTTTGGAAAAAAACAAAAGGCAATCAAGAATCAAACATTAGCCGGGCAGAGGCAGGTAGATTTCTGAGTTTGAGGTCAGCCTGGTCTACAAAATGAGTTCCAGGATAGCCCGAGCTACACAGAGAAACCCAGTCTCGAAAAAAAAAAAAAAAAAAAAAAA
>JADRCD010211951.1:42155-76066 GCA_019843815.1 Montemys delectorum | reverse complement strand
ATTCTACTGTTTATGTTGTTATTGAGGAGCAGCCTTAGACCATGGTGATCTGATAGGATACAAGGGATTATTTCAATCTTCTTGTATCTGTGGAGGCCTGCTTTGTGACCAATTATATGGTCAATTTTGGAGAAGGTACCATGAGGTGCTGAGAAGAAGGTATATCCTTTTGTTTTAGGATAAAAAGTTCTATATATATCTGTTAGATCCATCTGTTTCATAACTTCCGTTAGTCTCACTGTGTCCTTGTTTAATTTCTGTTTCCATGATCTGTCCATTGCAGAGAGTGGGGTGTTGAAATCACCCACTACTATTGTGTGCCTTGTAATGTGTGCTTCGAGCTTTAGTAAAGTTTCTTTTATGAATGTAGATGCCCTTGCATTTGGAGCATAGATGTTCAGAATTGAGAGTTCATCTTGGTAGATCATACCTTTGATGAATATGAAGTGTCCCTCCTTATCTTTTTTGATCACTTTAGGGTGAAAGTCGATTTTATTCGATATTAGAATGGCTACTCCAGCTTTTTTATTGGGACCATTGGCTTGGAGAATTGTTTTCCAGCCTTTTATTCTGAGGTAGTGTCTGTCTTTGTCACTGAGGTGGGTTTCCTGTATGCAGCAAAATGTTGGGTCCTGTTTACGTACCCAATCTGATAGTCTATGTCTTTTTAATTGGTGAATTGAGTTCATTGATGTTAATAGATATTAAGGAAAAGTAATTGTTGCTTCCTGTTAATTTTTGTAGTTAGAGCTGGCATTCTGTTAATGTCTCTATCTTATTTTAGTTTTGTTGGAAGATTACATTTTTGCTTTTTCAGGGATGTATTTCCCCTCCTTGTGTTGGAGTTTTCCATTTAATACCCTTTGAAGGGCTGGATTTGTGGAAACATATTGTGTGAATTTGGTTTTGTCATGGAATACTTTGGTTTTTCCATCTATGATGATTGAGAGTTTTGCTGGGTATGGTAGTCTGGGCTGGCATTTGTGTTCTCTTAGGGTCTGCATGACATCTGCCCAGGATCTTCTAGCTTTCATAGTCTCTGGTGAGAAGTCTAGTGTAATTCTGATAGACCTGCCTTTATATGTTACTTGACCTTTTCACCTTACTGCTTTTAATACTCTTTCTTTGTTTTGTGCATTTGGTGTTTTGACTATTATGTGGCAGGAGGACTTTATTTTCTGGTCCAGTCTATTTGGAGTTCTATAGGCTTCTTGTGTGTTCATGGCATCTCTTTCTTTAGGTTAGGGAAGTTTTCTTCTATAATTTTGTTGAAGATATTTACTGGCCCTTTAAGTTGGAGGTCTTCATTCTCTTCTATACCTATTATCCTTAGGTTTGGTCTTCTCATTGTGTCCTGGATTTCCTGGATGTTTTGGCTTAGGGTCTTTTTGCATTTTGCATGTTCTTTGACTGTTCTGTCAATATTGTCCATGTTATCTTCT
Source organism: Montemys delectorum (assembly GCA_019843815.1). Taxonomy (NCBI): domain Eukaryota; kingdom Metazoa; phylum Chordata; class Mammalia; order Rodentia; family Muridae; genus Montemys; species Montemys delectorum. Next base: position 74,624 of record JADRCD010211951.1, on the reverse strand, counting down.
GCCCCTCAGATTCTCTCTTCTATCTCTTGTATTCTGTTGGTGATGCTTGCATCTATGTTTCCTGACTTTTTTTCCTAAGATTTCTAACTCCAGGGTTGTCTCTTTTTGTGATTTCTTTATTGTTTTTACTTCCAATTTTAGGTCCCGAATGGTTTTACTCAATTCCTTCACCTGTTTGTTTGTGTTTTCCTGCAATTTCTTAAGGGATTTTTGGGTTTGCTCTTTAAAGGCTTCTACTTATTTACTTGTGATCTCCTGTAATTCTTTATGGGATTTTTTTGTTTCCTCTTTAAGGGCTTGTACCTCTTTATCTGTGTTCTCCTGTATTTCTTTAAGGGAGTTATTCATGTCTCTCTTAAGTTCCTCTATCAGCATTGTGAGATATGTTTTTAGATCCAAATCTTGCCTTTCCCGGTGTTTTCGGATATCCAAGGCTTGCTGCATTGGGAGTACTAGGTTCTGATGAAGCCAAGCAGTCTTGGTTTCTGTTGGTAGGATTCTTGCATTCTCCTTTCGCCGTCTGTTGATCTCTGGTGTTAGATGTTCTTGGTGTCTCTGACTAGATCTTGTCCTGTCCTTGCTGCCCTGCAACTCCCCTGCAGTCTCTGGGCTGAAGCCAGTCCTGGAGGCAGGCCCTCCTCTAGCAGGGAGGGGTCAGAGATGGTCGCTGCTCCAGCTCTGTCACTTGGAAGCTGAGAAGATCCTGTCCCTGCAGCCCTGCAACTCCCCTGCAATTCCTGAGGCCTGTGCCTCCCAGCTGATCCCACCTTAGAAAGTCACTGGAGAGCAAATGGCGGATCTCCAATCCCAATATATTCTATCAAATAATAATGATGATGCCCAGTTTGCAATTGAAATTAATATCATTGTATATTGATTGAGGGAAACATTGAATCATATTTTAGTACCTGAAATAATGAATATGCTAATATAAGTTTTAAAACATATACATATATTTCCATTAAAATATTATTATTCATTCCTTAAACCAAGAATTTCAGGACTTAATGTTGATACTAATAATGGATAGGAGAAAGCAGGGTCAAAGTTATCATTTCTAAACCACTGATGGTGTTTTGTCAGGTTATTTTGAAGGGAATCTAAAGAGACCAACACTAAGTACCACTTGGCTGATCATCCACTACTACTTTTTTGATAAATTTTATGAATTTTTTCTTGGAATATATTATGAGTTAATGACTTATTTCCTAGTTTCACTACTGCAGAGAAATTTAGTATATTTACACTAAAAATCTAAAGGTAGTGTCAACTTATAACTAGAATTTAAGCTCTTTTTTACTCATCCCCTTGCCGTCTGAGACACTTTAGAACTCATTATCTTCACTACAGATTCGCCAATCAGTTCTTCTGCTCCCTGCTATACAAACCTTCCCCTGACATTATTTCTTACTTATTGAATTTATCCACAGCAATCAATTAAGTATTTTTTCCACCATGCCATAAAACAGATGATGTACTCCTGCAAGTTTTTCATCGTGATTTTATCACTTTTATTTTTTTTCAGAAACATTTCTTATGAAGTATAGGCTGATCTTGAACACCAAATGTGATTAAAGATGGTCCTCAACTCTCCTTAACCTCTTCAGTGCTTAGATTAGAGTCTATCCTGTATAATGCTCAGGTCTTGTGGTGCTCATGATCTTTGTTGAAATTCCAACTGAGTGATTCATAAATGCTCACTCAACAAACACTCTTTAAATTCCATCCTACAGATTTCTTCTGAAAATAATTTTCATTCACATATTTTTCTGTTTATTGCTAGTTTTGGAATTGTATTTTGACTTTTATTTCATTTACTATAGGTAGGAAGTGTTGTGCAGTTCCACTGCAAAAAGGGACACCTGCTTCAAGGATCTACAACAAGAACTTGCCTTCCTGACCTGACATGGAGTGGAATTCAACCTGAGTGCATACGTAAGGATTATACACTTATGTGGCATGTATCATGGGTCTAAGTTCATACACACACTTTTCTTACAACAATAGGAGCTAATTTGTATCTGTATAAGATACATATAAAATTATTTTAGATTAGTGCAAAACATATTTCATTTCTAATTTTAATCTTGTATCAAAATCCCATAGTCATTGAAATACAGTGTTTCCAAAGAAGCCAGGACTTAGGAGGTACAATTTTGTTCTTTTGGCAAATGTTCTTATAGTGGTATGCATTTGGTCATCTGGTTTCTTAAGTAATGATTACTTTCTTGTTTCCTGGGTCTGCACTTAAAATTGAAGTACTATGAAATAAAAGATGTTATACATTAGTGAATCATAGTGACTTTTAATCACATGTGAAGAGGTTTTCAGAGAATATGAGGCAAACTAGAACAACAAAATGAATGAAAGGAAAGAACTTTTCAGGATCATCTCACCAGTTTTAGAGTCACTAAGTAATGTTTGGATGTACAATTTGAAATAAATTAAGCTATTCATATGATTGTACTTCATTTTCCCTAATGTTCTATTTTCTCTTCCATGTTTTATATTCTAAATCTTGTGCAAAGAATAACAACAGCAAAAATAAAAAGTATATGAAAATGCCAACACTCATTAGTAATGTTTCAACTATGAAGTTGGGTTTTAAAGAAACCATACTCTGAATTTCCTGGATTGGTGTATATCTAATTATGGCAAAATTCTTCATAATCAAAATTCTAGTGATGCATCTCATAAAATTAACATTTTTCTTTGCTCTTAATATAGCTCACAGTTGTAAACAACCAGAAAGTCCTGCTCATGCAAATGTAGTAGGAATGGACCTTCCCTCCCACGGGTACACACTCATCTATACCTGTCAGCCTGGTTTCTTCTTAGCAGGGGGAACTGAACACAGAGTGTGCAGATCTGATAACACCTGGACTGGAAAAGTTCCTATCTGTGAAGGTAATGTTTCTTTTCAGATATTTTAACATATTAGGATTGCTGTCTACATCTTTTTGGAACAAAAAATATTTCTTGGCCTTGTCCAAATTTGAAGCTATGTAGGCATTTTTGATTTCAGAAAAAAATAGATACTCAGACCATTCTATGGCATCTCTCAATGCTAACTGGATTCCATTTCTCATTCTACCCTCTTCACATTCACTTTCTAAATTGGTTTATTAGTGAATTCATTTTCTAGTTTGTCATAACATGCCTACATGGTGGTGACCTCACATGATAGAAATTTATTCTTTTGTATGCATTAAGTATGAAAGTCCAAAATAAAGAGTGAGCAGGCCTTAGTGTATTGTACCATTCCCAGTGACAGAGCCTTTCCCTACCCTTTGTCTTCTCTGGACAATCACTAGCATTTTTTCACTTATAATCTCCCAGTGAATTCTGACTCTGTCTTCATATATTACACTTTTCTTTGCATGCTCATGACATTTTCTTATGAGGAAACTTGTTCTACATATGACCTGGTTAATTCAGTATTATGTTATCTTGATATTGCCAGCTAATTGCAACTACAATTTACTTCTACAACTTACAATTACAACTACAATGTAGTGTGGGTTTTCTAAAAGATATTACTTGATCCAATATGGTAGGTGATATTGTTTCAATGTTTCTTACTTCATAGCCTTCTCTTAGAGTCCGTATAATTTTTTCACTGAGTTTAGTTTTGAAGTCATAAGTAAGAGTTCTAATGTTCATAGTTTTGAGTCAATGTAGCATGATAATTTAAGTAGATCTAGGAAGATTGTACACTTGTTGCTGCTTCACCAGGAATAAATCTTATTTAGTCCTGATAAGGATTTACAAAAGAAGTACACACACTTCTCATATAAAGCAGTGAACACATGTCAACACATGCAGTTTCTTTACACCTGCTGAACTTCCTTTTCATGCTGTCTTGTGTTTGATTGCTTATAATAGATCCATATTTTATCACTGCTTTGAATGGTTATAATTCCCTCCTTAGGCAGAATACAATCCTGTGGTTTCCCACCCCTTCTTAAAATACCCACTGTATAACAATACCGTTTTTCTATGTTAGGTCTGCTGCTAGTATTCGCTTCTCCTCTTCTTTCCTCTTCTCTCCATCTATGTGATCTCCAACTGGCCTTTAATATCAATAAAAAAAACTCCTTAAAATGTTCTGAAAAGTGTAAACTTTTGTATTATTATACTCTAGAACAGTATTTAATAGCATTATCCACTTTTTATTTTCTTTATGAACTTATTTCCACTTGGGATTTTATAAAGATTTAGAATTAATTTGTCCTCTATTACCTTCTCTATGTTGCCCTTCAGGATCTTTATATCAGTGCTTTCTTCATGGAAATAACTTCCATATTAGCATTACTATCACCTTCTCCATTTTTTGGCCTTAGACTTACACATTCATGTCTATACTTGACATGACTGCTTAAATTCCTCAAAGGCAATTCCATCAAAATATCTTTATAAGCTTACAACTGCATTAATATAATTATCTCAATTAATAGGATTACTTTTGTATTCCCTGTGTCTGTGATATGTCTATCATAGAGTTGCATATTTTACAAAATTCTTAAACAGCTTGATATTATCCTATTGAAACCCACTGCAGTACTGTAGGTTTTTCTGCAATCATTTTGTTATCATTATTGTTTTATCAACATTAATATGATAGTAGAGTCCTGTTTTCCTGTGAGACTACTGTTTTAATCTCTTCTGTTAATATTCTTCCAAAAACGATGTCCCATTAAATGTTCTGAAGGACATGACAGGATTCCTTTTGCACAGACTGTGCAAAAGTGTGTATTTCACAGCTCCTACCCTTACTGTAGTCCCTAGCCCCACATGTGATTTTGCTGATTCATGTATATTCTTTGCTCTGTTTCAAAGCTTTAGCTTTTGATTTTACCCAATTTCTGGTACACAATGTAATATTTTGGCAAATTCTAACTTTTAAATGTAAACCTTGTACAAATACTTTTTATGTTTTCTACAAGAACAAACACTCAATCCTCAGTGTCTGTGATGGCATCGACTGTCTCATTTTAGCTTTTGCCTTTAATCAAAGATAAACTGTGAGGATTAAATAAAAGTTTTGTCCCAAAGGCCTGTAATAGGAATAATTGCTAAAGCTGTTAATTAGAAGGACTTTGATTGACATGGAATGGACCAAGAATTTTGAAGAAAATTAGGTAATAGTTCAGAATAAAAATGATGTGTGTCATACTGTGTATAGTATACTGACTTTTGGAAATGCTGTTTTGTTGCCATAGCTGGTTCCAAAATATTAGTGAAAGACCCTCGACCTGCATTAGGAACACCTAGTCCAAAGCTAAGTGGTAAGTAATTGGTTGTTCTAGAAGTCATGATCTCTAAAATTGATCTACAGATTTAAAGTAATTGAATTTACATGACAAAATTATGTTTTTCTATGTAAGTTATTATATTATATAATATTAACTTATTGCATGAAATATTTCAAGATATTTAAAAATTATTAAATACAGTTAAGTCTGTCAAAAATATGACTTATGCATCTATCTATAGAATTTTGTTTTAAAGTGTTCTTACAATGATAATGGTAATGGTTTTTATATATAAAATTAAAGGAGAAGACAAGAATTAATTTAAAAGATATATACCTATGCAGAGGTATATATTTCAATATATTTGGTAGAAGATAAGACCAATAATTTCTTGAGTTTGTACAATTCATTAGTAATTATTTGATTTAAAAATTCAATATTAACCATATGGCCTAGTCACCTACAGTAAAAATTCCGTATAACCTTGATATAATTCTCATCCTAAAATTATTTACTATATCTGATATTCATCAGACTAAAGCATAAGGTACACAGTATATAAGAATGGATTCTATTTGTCCCAACTATATCTTTTATATTATTAAGGATTATATTTTTCTTGAAGACATTTTTATCTTCAGTCTAATTTAAGAACTTAAACAAAGCCAGGTAGTGGTGGTGTACGGCTTTAATCCCAGCACTCGGGAGGCAGAGGCAGGCAGATTTCTGAGTTCGAGGCCAGCCTGGTCTACAGAATGAGTTCTAGGACAGCCAGGGCTACACAGAGAAACCCTGTCTCGAAAAGAAAAGTATCATGTGAGGAATAATATCGGATCTATTGGACTTAGGGATATGGATGGAATTTGAATTTGAAATTTTAGTGAATGAAACCTAGCTTTATGGTAAAAACACAACAGTTTCGATTCATATTTATCATTGGCATATTTTCTTTTACATATCCTTTAAAAGTAATAAATCATGTTAAGAGATTAAAGTACAAATTTTATTATCATTATACTATGTATAAAATAAAAATTTAATATTATTCAATACCAATTCATCATCTTAAAAAATTCTCAACTTATTAGAAGGAAAAGAACTACAAATATAGTAAAATCCACAAACATTTAGATTAATCATTGTGAAAATAAGAACACACTAAGTTGCATTATTTTCATAAACATAAATGAGACACAGTGAATAAGTGTCAAAATAATGAAAAATTAGAATTAGGATCAAGTTAAAGCCAGCGTCTAATGCCACGTTATTCCATAACATGGTATAACATGTTATGAAGCCTGGGTACAGAAGTTTAAATTAATAAATAGCTTCAATAGAAGGGTGGTAGGTAAGGGCAAGACATTTTCATTGCCCATTAGTTTATTATAGGACATTTAGGTTATTTCTACTCCATAGCTATTGTGAACAGAGCAGCAATTAACATGGCTGAGCAAGTCTGTGGAGTAGGATATTGAGCTCTTTGGGCATATGTATAGCTGGGTCGTATTGTAGATTTATTTTTAGATCTTTCAGAATTCTCCACACTGATTTCTATAGTGGCCACATTAGTTTGTAATCACCCTCCCAATAATATATGAGGGTTTACTTCCAGCACCTGACTTACCCTCATATATTTATTAGCAGTTGTTCTAGTCTTCTACAGGAAAATTTTCAAATTGGTTGTTCAGAGCCAAATGCTAAGCCTTGAAAACATATATAAAGTAACATTATATGCATGCAACTGATTATATTTATAAAAATGAATGTATATATAAATACATTGATGTATACAATAATAATCACTAAATAGTAAAGGTCATGAATTTAGAGGAGAGTGTTTACAGGGAGGGAAGAAAGGGAAGTGAGAAGCACAATAGTAGTGATTACTTACTCCTGTTAGTTTTTTGTTGATGCTCACATCAGCCATAGTCAGATGACACTTCAGAATTTTCAAAGGACCCTCAAATAGCTACTTATTTTTAATTTTGAGAAAGCCTAGAATGTAGAAAGAAGTGTTACTACCTAACAAACTAGCATAAGGGAGAAACCACTCTGAGGTTTTCCTCTCCTCAACTGATTTATATATACATGGAAAGAGAAGAATTTTGGTGGAATGTTGAACTCAAAAGAAGAGTCTCACTGTGCATTCTAGTCTGTTCTATCTATGCTCATTGGAACCTGGCATCTGCCATTATGGAAACGGTTCTACCAAATGAAGTAACCATTACTACAAATTATTTGCCTTAATATACAGTTATTTGATGTTTTATATCACAGTGACTATATTTCTGGAATGGCTACATACCTCTTTTAAGAACTTACCTTCTCCAAAATGAGGATTTTTTTTCATTTACAAATCCTAATTTATCTAAGTTTCATGAAACAACATAATTAAATAACAGTAGATTTTTATTAAAGATATGGAGGTAGACAAGAATCATCACAATTAAAACCCAGAGAAATAAGTAATGTAAAAAATAGCAATTACTGATTTTCAATCACTTACCAGATATAGACTGTAGGACTTTCTTCTCTTTTTCTCCTCAAATCTTCTCAGTCTGTTGCCCCATGCAAATGAGCTTTCTAAGACAGATGATTTTGCTGATCACTCCTTTATACAGTTAGTAAGTACACTTATGTTATCCAAAAGCTATCAAATCAAATATATCTTTCTTATCATATCTCACATGAGATCATTGAATACATAACAGGATGCCTTGATAGTTAGGGATACAGTATAAACAGATGGATGACTTGACAAAGGCTTAAGAGAAAAAGCAATAGATAATTCATGATGACAAATACATAATTGCTGCATCTCCCAGCACATTGTAATTATGTGGTGAGCTGTTTTATCTGAATCACAGTTTCTCTATACTATCTGAATTGCAACTGAAACAATAGGTAACAATTAGCTAAACATTTTACTTATATTATTTAAGATTCCAAATCACATGTATTAATCTCATATTAATCATGAGGGAATCAAGGTTTAGAACCAAGAAATTTATGCAAAATGACATAGCTTATTAATATAAAACAGGGCATTAGATTCTAGCAGCATAACTCCAGGGTCAACTTGCATGCAACTTGTACTATATTCTACCACAGTTTGTTCTGTCCCATAAGAATGGGCAATTCCAATGACAATTCTTTTATTTCTAAAAATACTTGTAAAGTGTAAGCTGTCAATAAAGTGAAGCCCTGCTCTCCTTCTATTTTTGGAATAACTGAGCTCAGCATTCAGTAAAAGGGACAAAGAGCCATTAACTTCAGGCTGCCTCTAGGGCCATTTGAAAGAGCATGACAGGTTTCCATTCTCTCCATTGAGTTTGTCTAGGACACTAGGAAAAAAGAAGGTCTCTGGAGACATACTCACGAGTTTGAAGGCTCATGAAAATCATCTCATTTTCTTCTTGAAAGAAGAAAAGTATGTTAGAGAAGAGAAAACATTAGTAAAGCATGTGTTTCCCCAATTCTAACTACAAGCCTCATATCATTCCTTGTTAGGAGTCTGGCTTTTCTGTTGATGATGACTGCACAATCTTAGGCTTTATAATTGTGATTTATTCTTAGAACTTTATAATCAAATGAGGAATATGTTAAATTCAAGTTAACTCATTGAAGATGAGTTATGTTTATCTTCAACAGACTAAAGAATTTAATCCATGGGATGATCATATTTGGAGTGCACTGTGAAATTGAAGTGTGCCATTAATTTTATATATTCACAGTTCCCGATGATGTGTTTGCCCAGAATTATATATGGAAAGGCTCTTATAATTTCAAAGGAAGGAAACAGCCCATGACCTTGACAGTCACTAGTTTCAATGCCTCTACTGGCAGAGTCAACGCTACACTGAGCAACAGCGACATGGAGTTGCTGCTTTCAGGTATCATACTCAAATTTAGCAGCAGTTTAGTATCCTGGCTTTCACTTGATCATGGTCTACTACTGTGAGATATTTCTTATATTCAATTTTAAGTAAAGCTATAATTTATTAAGAAGCAAGGATGTTGAAGTTTTAGATTGGTGAGTGGATATTGCTATATGATTATAAACTGAAAATTGTGAGTTTAAGTGACTTTAAGACTATTTTTATATAGAGATAATTACAGATACAGTTCTGGACTAGTACTCCCATTGTTGAAACAGATTTATGATATTGTAAGTAAGAGATATATATTGTAATTTCTTTTAGTATGTAGCATTCTTGTAAAATTATTTCTAATATATTAATTTGTGATATAAGTAAAATAACATTATTACATTTGAAAATAGTATAAGAAACACTGCATATTATTTTGTTTTGTTGTAGCATCCTATAAAGTGCATTTATCAGAATTTAGTATATATTACATTTTAAAATATGGAATAAATTGGAAAATCTTAATTTGAATGAGAGATGTATTTGCATTTAATTCATCTAGCAAATGTCTGCTAGCAAATGTCAGTAACAGTTTTTTTCCAAGTTAGCAAAAAATGTATCATATATATCTTTGGTTCTTAGTAAATAATCCAAATAAATCCCAGTAAATTAAAAAAAGCATGAAAGTTTATAATAATTTCATTAGCTTTCCCTCAGTGTGATTATATTGAACAATTATAACCATTTCCCAATACTAAATGTTAGTATCCTTATTTTTTTTATTGATTCCAATCTACTTTAGATCAAATTTTGTATTTCCTTACCTTGATATTCCCATCACATTCTTAAGGTCCCTCACTAATAAGGAAAGTGGTAGGCAAGTCAACAAGAGTTAAATTTTAATCAATAGTCAGTCATAAAATAATTGTTCACTGCCTGCCTTCTCATGCCTTTAACTGTATCTATATGCTAGCCTATTCCAACCCTCAGAAGATCCAGTTAAAAGAAGAATTGTAGGTCTGTTGGCTTCTCATATTTATATCATTACCATGTTTACCTACTTGAGTAAAATTCGTAAATTTCAAGGTAGAGCTCACATGCTCTTTTAATAAACAGATATTTTCTGATAGACTCAGAGTGAAAGCCTCTTACATTCCGGCCTGAAACTTATCATACTTCATTATATATTTTACTTACTTTATATTTTACTTACTTGAGTATCATATAAGCAATTTCTACTCTATTGAAAAAGTTTAAGCATAGAAACTATATATAATTATTTTTGTGGCCTTCCAGTCTGTAACAGTTTACCTTGGGCTCAAACTCTACAGCCAGTCACACAACACCCAGAGGAAGCTCCACTCCCAGGCGCTCTACCACGCCCTATATCATAGGATCAGTGTAAGGGCACAACATCTGTTCCAACACTACCTGGAGTAACTGGGACCAGCTGGATCCAGGGATCCAGGAACACCACCTGACTAGTTGCTCAGGTTCCTTCAGGTCTGTGCTGGTTTACCCTGGACTCAAACTCTGCAACTAGTCCCACACACCCAGAGGAAGCTCCAGTCCCAGATTTTATAACAAGCCCAGAATCACAGAATCACAGGATCCCAGGAGCTTAGTCACAAGAGGATTTCAGAGTTCCAGAGGCAGCTTGACTCCCAGGAGCTCTGACACACCCAAGATCTTAGGACCACAGGATCTTGGAATCACAGGATCACAGAGACAGCTGGACTCTGAGGAGTGCTGACACAACCAGGATCATAAGAAGGAAAGACTCCAGTCAGATATAGCAATGGCAGGTAGCACTAGAGATAATAAGATGGCAGGAGGCCAGCTGAAACCAAGCAACAGAAACCAAGGTTATTTGGCATCATCAGAACCCAATTCTCCCACAATAGCAAGTCCTGTATACACCATCACACCAGTAAAACAAGATTTGGATAAAATCACCTCTCATGATAATGATAGAGGACTGTAAGAAGGACATAAATAACTCCCTTAAAGAAATACAGGAGAACACAGGTAAACAGCTAGAAGTCCTTAAAGAGGAAACACAATTACAGGAAAATACAAACAGGCAAAGGAAATGAACAAAACCATCCAAGATCTGAAAATGGAAATAGAAACAATAAAAAATCACAAAGGAAGACAACCCCGGAGTTAGAAAACCTATGAAAGAGATCAGGAGTCATAGATGCAAGCATCACCAACAGAATACAAGAGATAGAAGAGAGAATCTCAGGAGCTGAAGATACCATAGAAAACATTGACATAACAGTCAATTGCAAAATGCAAAAAGCTCCTAACCCAAAACATCCTGGAAATCCAGGACACAATGATAATACCAAACCTAAGGATAATAGGTATAGAAGAGAGCAAATAAACTTAAAGGGCCAGTAAAGATCTTCAACAAAATTATCGAAGAAAACTTCCCTAACCTAAAGAAAGAGATGCCCATGAACATACAAGAAGCCTACAGAACTCCAGAAATAGACTGGACCAGAAAAGAAATTCTTCCTGTCACATAATCATCAAAACACCAAATGCACTAAACAAAAAGAGAATATTAAAATAGGTAAGGGGAAAAGATCAAGTAACATAAAGGCAGACCTATCAGAATTACATCAGACTTCTTCTCAGAGGCTACAAAAGCCAGAAGATACAGGGCAAATGACATACAGACCCTAAGAGAAGATAAATGACAGCCCAGACTACTATTCCCAACAAAAATCTCAATTACTATAGATGAACAAACAAGATATTCCATGACAAAACCTAATTTATACAATATCTTTCCATAAATCCAGTTCTACAAAGGATAATAGATGGAAAACACCAACACAAGGAGGGAAACTACACTCTAGTAAAAGCAAGAAAGCAATCTTTCAATAAATCCCAAAGAAGATAGCCACACAAACATAATTCCACTTCTAACAACAAAAATAACAGGAAGTAATAATCACTTTTCTTTACTATCCCTTGACTTCAATGGACTCAATTCCCCAATAAAAAGACATAGACTAACAGACTGGATATGTAAACAGGGCCCAGCATTTTTCTGAATACAGGAGGCACACCTCAGTGAACAAGACAGACACTGCCTCAGAGTAAAAGGTTTGAAAACAATTTTCCAAGCAAATAGTTCCAGTCCCAAGAAAAAAGCTGGAGTAGCCATTCTCATATCGAATAAAGTTGACTTTCAAACAAAACTTATCAAAAAGGATAAGGAAGGATACTTCATACTGGTCAAAGGAAAAATCTACCAAGATGAACTCACAATTCTGAACATCTATGCTCCAAATCCAAGGGCACCCACATTCATAGAAGAAACTTTACTAAAATTCAAAGCACACATTGTACCCTATACAATAATAGTGGGAGACTTCAACTCCCCACTCTCATCAATGGAGAGATCATGGAAACAGAAACTAAACAGAGGCACAGTAAAACTAAAAGAAGTTATGAAACAAATAGCTCTAACAGATATTTATAGAACATTTCATCCTAAAGCAAAAGAATATACCTTCTTCTCTGTACCTCATGGTACCTTCTCCAAAATTGATCACAATATAATTGGCCACAAAACAGGCCTCAACAGATACATGAAGATTGAAATAATCCCATGCACCCTATCAGATCACCATGGACTAAGGCTGGTCTTAAATTCCAACTAAAACAATGGAAAACACACATACACATGGAAGCTGAACAATGCTCTACTCAATAACTTGGCCAAGGAAGAAATAAAGAAATTAAAGATTTTTTTAGAATTTAATGAAAATGAAGACAGATCATACCAAAACATATGGGATATAGGCAGAGGTTAAAGGGAAACACATAGCTCTAAGTACCTCTGAAAAGAAACTGGGAAGAGCTTGCGCTAATACCTTGACAGCACACCTGAAAGCTCTAGAACAAAAAGAAGAATATAATCCAAGAGAAGTAGACAGCAGAAATAATCAAACTCAGGTCTGAAATCAACCAAATAAAAACAAAAAGAACTATACAAAGGATCATCAAAACCAAGAGCTGGTTCTGTGAAAAAAAATATCAGCAAGATAGATAAACCCTTAGCAAGACTACACAGAGGGCACAGAGAGAGTATCCAAATAAATAAAATCAGAAATGAAAAGGGAGATATAACAATGGAAACCATAGAAATTTAAAAATCATCTGGTCCTACTACAAAAGCTTATACTCAACAAAATTGGAAAATCTGGATGAAATGGACAATTTTCTAGAGACATACCAGATGTCTAAGTTAAAACAGGGTCAGTAAAACTATCTAAACAGTCCCATAATACCTAAAGAAATAGAAACAATCATTAATACTCTCCCATCCAAAAAAACTCAGGACCACATGTATTACAGAGCAATAGTGATAAAACCTGCATGGTATTGGTACAAAGACAGGCAGGAAGATCAATGGAATAGAACTGAAGACCCAAAATTGAACCCAGACACCTCTGGTTACTTGATGCTTGACAAAGGAGCTAAAACCATCCAGTGAAAAAAGACAGCATTTTCCACAAATGGTGCTGGCTCGACTGGTAGTTAGCATGTAGAAGAATGCAAATCAATCAATACCTATCTCCTTAAACAAAGCTCAAGACCAAGTTAATCAAGGAACCCCACATAAAACCAGATACACAGAAACTAATAAAAACGATACTGGGGAAGAGCCTCGAGCACATGGGCACAGGGGAAAATTTGCTGAACAGAACACCAATAGCTTATGCTCTAAGATCAAGAATTGACAAATGGGACCTCATAAAATTGCAAAGCTTCTGTAAGGCAAAGGACACTGTCAATAGGACAAAAAGGCAACCAACAGAGTGGGAAACGATCTTTACAAATCCCACATCTAATAGATGGCTAATATCCAATATATACAAAGAACTGAAGAAGTTACAGAGAACCAAATAACCCTATTAAAAATGGGGTAAGAGATAAACAAAGAATTCTCAACTGAGGAATATCAAATGGCTGAGAAGCACTTAAAGAAATGTTCAACATCCTTAGTCATCTGGGAAACACAAATCAAAACAACCCTCAGATTCCACTTCACACCAGTCAGTATAGCTAAGATCAAAAACTCAGGTGACAGCAGATGCTGGTGAGATTGTGGAGAAAGAGGAACACTCCTTCATTGCTGGTGGGATTGCAAGCTGGAAAAACAACTCTGGAAATAAGATTGACAGTTCCTCAAGAAATTGGACCCAGCTATACCACTCCTGGGCATACACCCAGAAAATGCTCAAACATGTAATTAATCACACATACTCCACTATGTTCACTGCAGCCTTATTTATAATTGCCAGAAGCTGGAAACAACTAAGATGTCCCTCAACAGAGGAATGGGTACAGAAAATGTGTTACTTTTACACAATGGAGTACTACTCAGCTATCAAAAACAATGAATTTATGAAATTCTTAGGGAAATGGATGGATCTGGAGAATATCATCCTGAGTGAGGTAACCCAAAAGAACACACATGGTATGCACTCACTGATAAGTGGATATTAGCCCAGAAACTCAGAATACCCAATATGTAATCCAGAAACCACAAGAAACTTATGAAGAAGGAAACCAAAATGTGGATACTTTGATCCTTCTTAGAAGGAGAAACAAAATACCCATGGAAGGAGTTGTAGAGACTAACTATGGAGCAGAGACTGAAGGAAGCACAATCCAGAGACTGCTCCAACTGGGAATCCTTCCAGTATTCAATCACCAAACCCAGACATTATTGTGGATGCCAGCAAGTGCTGGCTGGCAGGAGCCTGATAAAGCTGTCCCCTGAGAGTCTCTGCCAGTGCCCAACTAATACAGAGGTAGAGGCTCACAACCATCCATTGAACTGAGCACAGGGACCCCAATGAAGGAGCTAAAGAAAGGACCCAAGAACCTGAAGGGTTTGTAGCTCCTTAGGATGAACAATAACATGAACTAGTACCCTCAGAACTCCCAGGGACTAAACCACCAACCAAAGAGTACACATGGTGGGACTAATGGCTCCAGCTGCATATATAGCAGAGGATGGCCTAGTCAGTCATCAATGGAAGGAGAGGCCCTTGGTCCTGTCAAGGTTCTATGCCCAGTGTAGGGCAATGCCAGGGCTAGGAAGCTGAAGAAGGTGTATTGGTGAGCACAGGGAGGGGTGGGGGAAACGGTGGTTCTTTTTTCAGAAGGGAAATGAGGAAAGGAGATATCCTTTTAAATGTAAATAAAGAAAATACCTAATAAAAAATTGCCAAATATGAAAAAAAAAAGAAAAAAGAACTGACAAATGGTGCCTCATAAAATTACAAAGCTTTGTAAGGCAAAGGATAAGGTCAATAGTACAAAACAGCAACCAACAGGTTGGGAAAAGATCTTTACCAATCCTACAACAGATAGAGGGCTAATATTCAATAAATACAAAAACTCAAGAAGTTAGACTCCAGAGAACCAAATAACCCTATTAAAAAATGGGGTAAAGACCTAAACAAAGAATTTTCAAGTGAGGAATATCGAAAGGTTGAGAAGCACTTAAAGAAATGTTCAACATCCTTAGTCATCAGGGAAATGCAAATCAAAGCAACACTGAGTTTCCACCCCACACCAGTTAGGATGGCTAAGATCAAAAACTCAGGTGACAGCAGATGCTGATGAGGATGTGGAGAAAGAGGGATTGCTGATGGGATTGCAAAAAGAAAATTGGACATAGTGCTAACTGAGGACCCAGCTATACCACTCCTGAGCGTATACCCAGATGATGCTCCAACATATAATAAGGACACATGCTCTACTATGTTCATAGCAGCCTTATTTACAATAGCCAGAAACTGGAAACAACCCAGATGTCCTTCAGCAACGAAGGAATGGATACAGAAATTATGGTATATTTACACAATGGAGTGCTACTCAGCTATTACAAACAATGATTTCATTAAATTCTTATGCAAATGGATGGAACTAGAAAATATCATCCTGAGTGAACTAACCCAATCACAAAAGAACACACATGGTATCCACTCACTGTTAAGTATCCAAGTGGGGATACTTAGCCCCAAAGCTCCAAATATTCAAGATACAATTCACAGACCACATGAAGCTCAAGAAGGAAGACCAAAGTATGGGTGCTTCGGTCCTTCTTAGAAGGAAAACAAAATACAGGAGCAAATATGGAGATCAAGTGTAGAACAGAAGCAAAAGCCATCCAGAGACTGTCCCACCTGGGTATTTTTCCCATATACAGTTTCCATACCCAGACACAGTTGTGGATGCTAAGAAGTGAATGCTGACAGGAGCCTGATATAGCTGTCTCCTGAGAGGCCCTGCCAGAGCCTTATGTATACAGAAGTGGATGCTTACAGCCAACCATTGGTCTGAGCACGGATCCCCAATAGAGGAGTTAGAGAAAGGACTGAAGGACTTGAAAGAGTTTGTAACCCCATACGCAGAACAACAATATCAACTATCCAGACAGCCTAGATCTCCCAGTGACTAAGCTATCAACCAAGGAGTATACATGGCTCCAGCTGCATATGTAGCAGATGATGACCTTGTCAGGCATTAGTGGGAGGAGAATTCCTTGATCCTATGAAGGCTCGATGGATGCCCCAGTGTATGAAAATTGAGGGTGGGGAGGTGGAAGTGGGTGGGTCAATGGAGAAACACCCTCATAAAAGCAGGGGAAGGGGGGATAGGAAAGTGATAACATTTGAAATGTAAATAAAAAATGTGACCAATGAAAAACATTATTTTTGTGACTCCTGCAATACTCCAGACACAAAATTAGCATCTAATTAATTGTTATAGAATACATCAAGAATTTAATCTCCTGGTTTGTAATTTTTAATTTGCAGGTCTGACTACAGGAAGAAGGCACTTCCTTGGGACTAGTAGTTAGGGAAATGCTGTCACCTAGATAAGATTTAATTTGTCATTTCAGAATAGAAACAGGTGCATATTGCAGTCATACGTACTATGTGTGCAGACACTTGTGACATTAGGTTTGCCTTATTTCTTTGCATTTCATAGTATATCTAATAAGTTATTGATAATAAAATAAATTATAAGAATTTACAAAATTAGATAGATGCTTTTGTATTTTGCAGGCATCTACAAAAGCCAGGAAGCTCGACTAATGTTACATATATATCTTATTAAAGTACCAGCACATGCTTCTGTAAAGAAAATGAAGGAAGAAAATTGGGCCATGGATGGATTTGTAAGTAGAGTTCCTTAAAATCATCCTGCTGAGCTTGATGGCAAATTTATAGAATTTTTTTCCAGAAAAGGAGTTTTTCCCAATTTAGCTCATTTGGACATATATTTATTCATATAATCCCATATAATTCATATATCCCATATATGTGTATATATATGTATATAAACATCAGCTTAAAATAAGTTCAACTTTTATTAAATTTTGTTACACTCTTCTTACTTCTGTTTATGTATAGTCATGTAAATATTAGTGTTTGTATGTTTTTTATATGCCATGTTTTTCATTTCATCAAATATATTTTTATCGTCAACAGTGATAAAAATTGGATGAAGAACAATTTAGGGTCAAGTGTGTTACATTTACAATCTTACCACTCACAAAGCAGAAAGGTCATAGTCCAAGATAAACCTGTGATTTATAAAGAACTCCTTTCTCTAAATCATTGTGTGTGTGTGTGTGTTCATGTGTGTGTGTGTGTGTGTGTGTGTGTGTGTTTGTGTGTATGTGTATTTGTGTACTTCCATTTTTGACAGGACCCAATATTTAAGGCATATGCAACAAATTTAAAACTAGATCAAATATTTAAAATTAATGGTGTCTGTTTATTGAAGTATTGATTTAGATTTTTTTTAAATATAACACTTCCGTTCTGTAATACTTGAAACTCCAAACTAACTAAGCCCCTATCACTAAATCCTGATTGATAGAAAAATGTAGCTGTAATTTGGAGCAGATATTTCTGTTTTTCTTTTCTTTTTTTTATTCATTCTTTAATCTTTTTTTACAGTATGGACTTTGCCCCCTTCATAGTCCACCCTCAGACTGTTCCACCTCACATGCCTCCTGCTCCAGTCTCCAAAAGCTTGTCCCCACCCCCTGACCCCCACCCTACCAAACCTCCCCACTCCCTGGGACGGCAAGTCTCTTGAGGTTTAGGTGTATCTTTTCTGACTGGGTCCACACCAGGCAGTGTTCTGCTGTATATGTGCCGAGGGCCTCATATCAGTTGGTGTATGCTGTCTGGTTGGTGGCTCAGTGTCTAAGAGATCCCAGGTTTCCAGATTAATTGAGACTGTTGGTTTTCCTATGGGGTCCCCCTCCTCCTCAGCTTCTTCCAGTTTTCCCCTAATTCAGCTACAGGGGTCACCAGTTTCTGTCCATTCATTGGGTGTAAATATCTGCACCTGACTCTTTCAGCTGCTTGCTGAGGCAGGTCAGTCATGATAGGCCCATATCTGTAAGCACCCTATAGCATCAGCAATACTGTCAGACCTTGGGCCCTCCCCTTGAGCTGGATTCCAATTTGGGCCTGTCATTGGGCCTCCTATATCTCAGGTTCCTCTTCATTTTTGGTCTTGCAGTTCTTTCAGACATGAACAATTCTGTGTCAGAGTTTCTGGGTGTGGGATGGCAGGTCTATAACATTCTGGCTCACAGTGTGGAGGTAGGTGCAAAGTTGTCTAGAGAGGATTTGTGTGAGATGCTTCCATTGTAAAGACAGCTACTACATCTTCATGATATACCCTCTGTCTTATTTGATCATTGACAATAATGGAGGTTTTTAAGAATATTATTGACATTCATAAGCCTTAACCCTAACATTCTGAAAGGAGTTTATGACAAAAGATACCCCTTAGTAGAGTTTTAAAAAAAAGTTGTTTCAAAGGAAAACAGTGTCCATGCAGTTTTTAGGTTTTTTGTTGTTTTGTATTGCTTGTATTCTTTATATTTGTAGAGTTGGGAAGTTATAAGTCTTCATTTTTTTTTACTAAGTTTGTTGAGTTACATTGAAATGAGGCTCATTCATTCATTAAAGCATTAGGGTTTGCATTTGACTTTTAAGTGTGGTCATGCTCACAGTGGAATGTCTGCTGATAGGCTGAGCCTTGTGCTGAGAAATGTCTGACTCCCATAGTTAGTTTGGGGTATGTTGCTTTTTATGGTGAATATATAACATTATTTTCATAAACAGTACAATTCTCATTAGCAAACTGTGCCAGTAGTATAATCAAATATATTGACCTTATCTCTATGTTACAATTTGTAAGTTCTTTCTTTTCTTTTTTTATTGGATATTTTATTTATTTATTTGCATTTGAAATGTTATCTCCTTTCCATGTTTCCCTTCCAGAAAACTCCTATCCCATCCCCCCTCACCCTGCTTCTATGAGGGTACTTCCCCATCCAACCCACCCACTCCTACCTAACTGCCCTGGCATTCTCCTACACTGGGGCATCGAGCCTTCACAAGACCAAGGCCTTCTCCTCCCATTGATGCCCAACAAGGCCATCCTCTGCTACATATGCAGCTGGAGTCATGGTTGTAACTTTTATTACAACAGACTTGAGTTAGATAACTTACTGTTTAGAATAAATTCATGTTACTCATCAATTACTGAATAACTAAACTATCATTTCCTATTTTATGTATGAAGTAAAGGGCTGTAACATATTTGAATCTGTTAAACCACGATAATAAGTATATACATATAAAGCATAGATGTTAGACAGCTTATAAATAACATTAAGAATGACGAATACAACCCAGGTTACAAGAAAATTCTTTTTCCTGGTGGGAGGTAGGTGAGGGATACATGTCTTAGGTCATCCTTCTGTTCTATTCTGGGTCTGGGTCTGAAGGAGCAGTTACTACCTGGAAGCCATGGATTTCACGGGTCAGAACACTGCAGTGCTCTCAAATATACTGATGTATGCTGATGCTTCTACTTCTACGTACTTAGAGTTAGCTTTCTGCTTGCACTTACCGGTTCGCAGCCTCAGAAGCTGGGGTTACAGGTGTTCCACCACTCTGTCCCATTGACAGGTGCCATCTTTATCAGCTCAGTTTTTAACATTTTAACCTATTCTACAATGAATCAAGTTTTGAATATACATTGGTGAGATTGATTATATGTCCAGATAGCTATAATAACTAGAAAACTCACTTTAGAATAATTTCATCACTTGAAGTAGGTGTCTCATAGCCTATAGCTCCCACTTATTCCCTCAGCACTCATCTTCCCTGCCTTAGACTTAAGCAGCCAATAACCTATTTTCAGTCTCTGTAGATTTACATAGATTAATTTTGGATGAGTGGAGTGGTATTGTATATGGCTTTTTGTAAGTAATTTCTTACATTTAATCTAATGGGAAACATGATCTCTACATCATAGTATTTTATTAGCCTATTATCAACCTCATTATGGCTCAAAGTGAGGCTAGGCAGATGGAAAAAAATAAAAATAAAAATAAAAACCATCTTCTTTCTGTGGCATCTCTGGAGTAGAAGAAGGGCTAATATAATTGGGTACCTAATTTATGTTTTACTTTCATTTACTTGTATCCATCTATGCCTGAGAATATGTATGTGCACCACATACAAGCTGCTGTCTACAGAGACGCAATAATGATGTTGGATCTCCCAGAGCTTTGAGACACAGGTAGTTGTGAACTTCCTAGAATGGGTGCTAAGAGCTGAAAGCAGGTCCTCTGGAAAGGCGCATTTTAAATGTTGAACCATCTGTCCACACTCTGAGTCAATTTCTAAGTGTATTATATTTTGAAAAAAATGTACTCCTAACATATAAGAGATTTAAAAAACTGTGGAAGAGTAGTATGCAATATCCAATTTACCAATATTGTAATTATTTAAAACTATAAGTTATACCTTTGTTTTTGTAATGAAATTTTTCTTCAAATGCTCATTACATAGGAGAAATAGAAAAAACCCAAAGGCCAACATTCTCTTTAGTATATATTGAGTATTAATTGAAGATTAAAAAATAAAGATCTGGCCAGTCTTGATATTTAATCACAATATCAAATATTTTCAGGTTTCTGCTGAGCCTGATGGAGCTACTTATGTATTCCAAGGATTTATTAAAGGAAAAGATTATGGGCAATTTGGACTCCAAAGACTGGGTAATATATTTGATTTTTTTAATTTTTATTTTCTAGTAGTTCATTTGATACTATAGACATTATAAAAAGACATAAAAATTCTGTACATTTGGCACACTTACAATATCTTGAATTATGCATTGTCAGGATTATATGGCTAGCCATTTTAACACATTTAAAGAATAAGCATATTCTTTCAAATATCACTTCTTTATGTAATAACTCTATACAAAGCTTAGTATTTCATTATATCTGTCATTAATATGATAATCTGTCTTGCCCCTAAGCAAATACAAAGAAGAAAAAGTGATATAGATAACATGGAAATATTAAACTGTAAATTAGTTTTACCTCTTCTCCTGAGAACTATACTACTTCTTTTCAGTTTGAATATTGGAGCAATTTTCTTACTTCTGAGAAGATGTAGTGGCACTATGAGAAACTTCTAAAGCCTAGAAGGAAAAATAACTTTGAGGAATTGGTTGCTTCGAGAGCTTAGTTCTTCTTAAATACATAACTTTTTCCTGTGCTATGATGCATAATGTTTTGTAGTTTTCATATAAAATTATGCCAATATGGGCACAATAATTACTGATATTTTTATATTTATAAACACATAGCTTTGGTGTATATATTCCTGAGGTACACTATCTCCTATCATTAAACTCTTGTATGAATATATAAACAATGAATTATTACTCTAAAAGCTATCATTTAACATTCATTTTAACTAATCATGACTTCAAACTTTTATATAAATACACTGAGTTACTGGAAAAATATTTAACTATAAGTACAATATCACTTTTAATATATATATAATGGTATTAAATACAGAATAACAAAATAAATAATATATTAACTCTCTAAACAAAACATACTTTATCATTTAATGTAACCTATAAACGATTC
Organism: Montemys delectorum; assembly: GCA_019843815.1. NCBI lineage: Eukaryota > Metazoa > Chordata > Mammalia > Rodentia > Muridae > Montemys > Montemys delectorum. The sequence continues at coordinate 52,467 of JADRCD010211951.1, read as the reverse complement.
AATGGCATTGGACACTGACACAGTAATTTCACTCGATAGAGAGTGTTCAGATGATATGAACAACTATCTAAAACACTACGGTTTTAAACAAATGTGTAAAAAGACTCAATTTCCTTCAGTAAAAGGAGCCACTGGCTTTTTTTTCTTCTTTGTTCCCATCCTAAATTTTCAGAAGTCTTATTTTCCTAACTTGAAAATGAAGAAACTTATTGGTTTTTAATGTATAAAAGTCAACTATAACATTGAGTTGATTGTGTATCATTGACTTATTTGTGTTATTTCCATTAGGACTGAATACTTCAGAAGGATCAAATTCTTCAAATCAGCCTCATGGTACAAATAGTAGTTCCGTGGCCATTGCGATACTTGTGCCTTTTTTTGCACTTATATTTGCAGGATTTGGGTTTTATCTTTACAAACAAAGGTAAGATGTATGACTTCAGTGACGAAAACAAACAAACAAACAAAAATTTTGCACAAACTTTCAATTCATGCCATTTCTACTGTATTACCTCAACTCTACCTTTCCATTTCATGTTGTTAAAAATCTATGTTCGGAATTGTAACTCTCTCTAATTCTATCACTCACTGCCATATGTATATATCTCACGGGTAGATTGCACGTAATTCAACCTAACACTTGCTCAGTTTGTGTTTGAATTTCATGGCCTAGAACTTAGCGCACAGGTTATTTTTATATATTAAGCATATTGATACTTTAGAGATATTGAATGTACATTCAGGTTTAAATTGTAAAGATACAAACTACTGCCAGACCAATGAAGAAAACTAGGAAAGCTCAGGTTCACTGGCAATGCTGAATCATTTTATCCTGGCTGACAGATAGTCATGGTCTAATCTGTCATTCATATTTGGTTGTTTGAAGATTACTCAATGGTTATGTTATGTTTGTGATAGACCATCTAAATAATAGCACATATGTTCGTTCAGTCATATATATTCTATGGAATACACACATTGAAAGGAGCTTTATTTTTAATCCTCCACTATTTGGAAAAATCTTTATCAAGTAAAAATCAGCAGACAACACAATAAATCAATTAAATATATTTAAGTATATTTATTACACACTTATCTACTTAAGTACATTTTCTTCCAACCTGACATTTTTTTGTATATCAGTCTGTGCTATCTAAAATGAGAGTTCATTAATATATGTGTATATATAATTTTAATATATGTAATTTTCACAACGTTTTAATTGTATAATTTAATCAAAAAGAGAGGATCCACTATGTCTTGTGAAAGTTATTGCCATGTAGTTACAGAACATATTCATCAATACAGGACTGAGAATTCATTAGCAGTCATTCTCCAATTCCCAAACTTCACACTTCAACCAAAGACAGCTCTAACTTTTTTCTTATTTTGATTTTTTAATATTAATTCAATCATATAATGTATGATATTGGCCTTCTTCAACACAGAATGTGTTTTAAGATTTTACTCATGTGATATCATCTACAACACATGTTTTTTTTTTTTAACAATATTATTTTTTATGGGGTACTGTTTTGTTTGAATTGGTTCATATTAAATATTGGACATTTAAGTTGTTTCATCATTTGATATTGTGAATAACGCTAATATTCATGTATAACTTTTTTGTTTCTTGTCTGTGTATTCATAGTTGCTTTGAGTATGTACTAAAGATTAGTATTGTTCAAGTGTATTTAATTCTATTTTAATTTACTGAGGAAGTACCATGTGGTTTTCTATAGTATCTATATTATTTGTATTTTCAGTAAAATGAGTCTGTTTTCTGAGCTCTCAAAAATCTTTTCTAATATTTAAACTCTATTTTTGTTTATTTTAATTTGGTATACTATCTGAGGGTATGTTTGAAATAATGTTTCAGCATAGCTCTGGCTTTTGTTTCATAGTTTGTAATAACATTGAGTATCTTCAATTTTCCTATTTGCCTTACTTCTTTGGCAATTTCATATCTAACATTTACAACATTTCTATCATTTCCACCCACTACAACTCCTCTAGTATTCTCACACTGTCAAATCCATGACTTCTTCCTCTATAGGGATTCTTTATAATTAATTATTAATAATATTTATTTAGATTTACATTACAAATGCTGCCCCCTCCTAGTCCCCCTCCTATAGTCCCTCCCACCACCCTCCCCTTCTCCTCTGAGAGGGTGGTCCCTGCCCCAGGCATCCCCTTAGCCTAGTATGAAGCCTTTGCAGAGTTAGGTATATCCCTTCCCACTGAGGACTGACAAGGCAGCCCTGTTGGGGATCAGGTATCACAGTCAGGCTACACTTGTAGGGAGAGTCTCTGCTCTAGTTATTGGGGGACCCACATGGAAACTAAGCTGCACATCATAGCTTCTGAGTCATGACCCTTCGGGGGTTACATATCTAATATCTTGCATATCAGATATTTACAGTATATCCATAACAGTAGAAAATTTACAGTTATGAAAGCAGCAAAGAAAATGATTTGTGGCTATGGATCACCACAACAGGAAGAACTATATTAAAGTGTCATACCATTAAGAAAGTTGAGAATCAGTTATAAACCCACTGTTACACAGACATAAATACACACATATATGTGCATGCACACACACAAACACCCATACTAAAAGAGACTGGGACTTTTTAGTGTTATTATACACAATTGTTTAGGATTGACACCTGGAATTGGAAAACTAAACTAATCAGAGAGCTTGTCCATTATGGAGACTTATGCCCACTTTTTTTTTTTTTTTTTTTAGCATCCGTTAATTGCCTGTAGTTTTACCCAGGGGTAAGGTCTTGTGACAGTTCCTGTATTAGCATTATAATGCCAACTCATAATGTAATTATTTGCTCTTGTTTTTGCTGAGCTTAGAATTGAAGTTTTGTGGAAAGTAGTATTTCCTGTTACGGCTAGAAGACCCTAACCTTAGGTACCCCAGTCTGCTGGCTCTTAAACTCTTCCTACTTCATTTCCATTACTTTCCCTGAGACCTAGTAGTAGGAAGTATGTTGTAGACTTACAAACTGGGTGAGGCACCTCAGGGTCTCCTGTTTTCTGAATTTTGAGCATGTGTTGAAACTGTAGAATCTATTTACCAATTAAACATTTTTCTCTTACTGAAAAGGGGAAAAGGTCCTTTATTCTGGACTTGAAGCTTTTATAACATACATAGTTTAAATATAATGTCTTCTTTTCAATAGGTTGTCTTTTCTTTTTTTCTTTGTAATTTATTCTTTAAACATTTTTGACAGTCCAGACTTTATCTCCCTCCCAGTCCACCCTACAACTGTTCCATGTCCTGTACCTCCTCCCCCACTTCCCATCTACAAGAGGATGTCCCCATCCCCCCAACACCCAACCCGTCAGACCTCCAAACTTCCTGTGATCTCAAGTCTCTTGAGGTTTAGGTGCATCCTTTCTGACTGAATCCAGATGTGACAGTCCTCTTCTGTATATGGGTGTGTATGGGGGGGGCGCTCATATAAGCAGGTGTATATTGCCTGGTTGGTGGCTCAGTGTCTTAGAGATCTCAGGGGTTATTTGAGACTGCTGGTCTTCCTAAAGGGTCATCCTCCTCTTCAGCTTACAGCTTTTCCCTAATTCAACCACAGGGGTTAGCAGCTTCTGTCCATTGGTTTGGTATAATTATCTCCAGTTGAGTCTTTCAGTTGCTTGTTAGGCCTTTCAGAGGGCAGTCATGATAGGCTTCTCTTTGTAAGCATACCGTAGCATCAGTAATAGTGTCAGACTTTGGGACATCCCCTTGAGCTGGATCCCAATTTGAGCCTGTCACTGGACTTCTTTTTCCTTAAGCTCCTCTCCATTTTTGTCTCTGCATTTCTTTCAGACAGGAACAATTATGGATCATAGATTTTGACTGTGGGATGGCAAACCCATCCCTCCACTTGATGCTCTGTCTTTCTACCGGAGGTAGACTCTACAAGTTCCCTTTCCCCATTTCATTTATGGTCCTTCCCTTTGAGTCCTGAGAGTCTCTTACCTCCCAGGTTCTTAATATACTATCTGAACAAAAGATTTTTTTTTCTGTTACTTTCTCTTACTTTTGATACTTATGGCCTTTCTGGGAAATAATTACCAAATTGGAGCTCACTATGTGTTACACATATGACTTTTTAGAAGTTCGATAGATTTAGCACTTGTGTTTTAGAATTTAATGAAATTGCAAATCTTGGCGAATCTTTTTCCTTAAAGATGTACCTCAAGGCTTCTAGTGCTGAGTGTTTGCCCATTAATCATGATACTCTGGATCAGTATTAGATAAATAGGATGTGGTGCTGCATACTGGGAGTCTCAACACGAGGAAGGTAGAGAGGCAGGAGCATCAGAACCTCAATCCTGTTCTTGAATATGGAGAATTTGAGGGTAATTTGAGATAAATGAGACATTGTCTCAAAATGTACATCAATATTAAGAAGAGATAATTCTGATATATATTCTTGATTCCAGTCTTTTTTTTATTCTTACCTAGTTGAAAAAAAAAAGCAGAGATAGCCATAACCTATTACCTAATATTTATTTTAAGCATTTGGTTAAAGAAATGTAGACATGGAGTTGTAGCTGCTGTAAATTATTCACTTGCCAAAAAAGCAAATTCTTCAAGTAAATTTCTTTCAAGTAGAAACTTAAATCAAGATTCCTGAGAGTGTTTTAAAATTTATTTCCATTGAATTTACATATATTTGAAATAATAACAACATAGGAAATGCACTGAGACTGTAACATAATGTAATTCAATGTGTAACATGATAGTTGAAAAGTATAATGTTGTGTATCAGGAAAGGAGTCAAGATTTAATTTATTTTCATACAAGACCCTTTAAAGAATTAGGCCAAGTCTCCACTTCTTCATAAAAATGAAACACAATATACAAATTATAAAACATGATTAGGGAAAGAGAAACAGCCATAAGCCTTAGTGAAAAGGTTGAGAACTTAAGAAACCATGAACAAGTAGCTTGCACCAACCTGCCTAGACTCCGTCGGTTTTAAGTAAAACTAAAAGTCTAAATGTCAGTTGCTTGTAATTGTTAGAAAACACCTACATGACAGAAGTGTTAGCAGGACTTTTCTTTTCACTTTTAATATTCTGTTGGCCCTTATATATACAATTTGACAAAAAGCTGAAGATTTGCATTTATGCGGCAACTAAATTAGATTTCTGGTTTACAAACATTTGTTATCCAGTCTTCATGCAGTTCAAATTTCTGTGTTATTATAGAATTATATTATTTTTATTCTTCAATCTCAAAATTTTTTAATTCCTAGAAAACTTTTTCCTCATTATCTTTCTTAATTTCTAGATTATTTCTTTGCACATTAACTCTTTCTTTGAGTCATAACAATTGTCAGATTTCATGATCTATTCTCCTTGTTCTGTTTACTCATAATCTTTGTTCTCTATCACTTCAATTTACAAGAATAATGACTTTATATGCTTTGAAAATATAGTATGTATTCAGTGTTGAGAATGATGCTTTGAATACAAACAGATACATAATAAGTCATAAGTGAATTTATGGTAATGAAAAGATACACATACTGCTTTATATTGTACATAAGCAGTAACTTTACTTTCTCAAGAAAATTTGAAAGTCAATATTACTAATTTATATTAATATGATTCTTATGTGATATTTATAAATATTTACAAGGCTTATAAATTCTTATTATAATCCCCTACTAGTGCTAATGAAAGCATGTTATTTGAAACCTAGTCTGCTGTTTCTAGAAGCACCCTAACACGAATCTATCAATTTTATTTTTTTAACAGGACTGCACCCAAAACACAGTACACAGGATGTTCTGTTCATGAAAATAACAATGGCCAAGCAGCTTTTGAGAACCCCATGTATGACACCAATGCCAAGTCTGTGGAGGGGAAGGCAGTACGATTCGACCCCAACTTGAACACAGTTTGCACAATGGTATAACACGGCAACACGTTGCCTTCAGAATCCTGGAAATGGACACACTGAACAGTGCACTTTTAGTTCACTGCTAAACAAAGCACACTTTTCAGGACTTGCTGGGTCACCTTTTCCTGAGGAATGATAGCGAAGAGTGTTTTTTTCATAAACTGGATCAAACTCTGTCTTCATGTTTCCCATGGAGAGTTTTACAGAAATCGGGCTGCACTCTAGGAGTGCTTACTCACAGTTTATTTGCTTTTTTTAAAAAGGAGATTATTCTAAAACATAAACTTATTTGCATATATTGGAGGAGCATCCACTATCAGTATTTCTGTGCTTTATAAACTATATTAGAGGGACTGGGTTTAAAAAAAATGATATAGGGTAGAAAATAAGAGCTATACTTACCAGAGTCAATAGATCACTGACTTCTCTTTGCTGTCATAAGCTACACTGCACCCATATGTCTGGAGTTCATACACATATCTGCAGTTCATTCTTTTTATCCCAAGCATTAAATTTCTTATTTCTCTAGAGACTTAAGAATGGCACATACTTTAAATACTTATGAGCAAATTAATGCCTCAGAAGTAATAAGATTGCCCACCTCAATCTGGCATTCTGTGTTAATAATAATACAGATACTATTTTTTTTAAAAAATCATTTTCAAGTTTCTTCAGATGGGAAGGTGATTCTGTGACTTTTCTTATTTCCCTATTATCAAGGAAGCAGTTTTATCTATTGAGCTATGAGAAGCTCTTTAGACGTTTGCCTCAATATTTTTTGTCATCTACAAAGTATTTTGGCTCACAAAAATTATATGTAAAGATGCTTATTTTGCAGTTATCTGACACATCACCTTGTTACCAATTTTTTTTAGCCAAACACTACAAAGTTTTTGAAAGTCCTAATAGAAAAAAATCAAATATGTTTGCATTAATTTATGTCTGCATATCCTTCTAGCTGAATCTGCTTTTGCTACATTTGATATTTTTTAGTTTCTTTGAATAAAGGGATATAATACACTCTGATCTACTCCTTACAATATTGAACAAAAGAACCAAGAAGAAGTTTTTTCAGATCACCAATATAAAATTGTTTCCCAAATATACGTGTTTATCAAATTTTGACAGGTTTTGAATGTTCTGTCTATACCCTATTTTTAAGAAGTAGGTATCAGGTACAGCCAGTGTTGTCATTGTCAGATTAAAAGTCTATATGTGGTGTTAGCTCATTTAAAGCTACATCATGCTGTAGTTTTGGAATTTTTAGTTAACAGGGCATTGTCTTCCTTTTATATGTTTGTCATATTTCATTTCACCAAATAAACACATACTCATTGTGAACTCTCTGTTGTTGTCCATTTCAAATCTGGATTGTTCTGTGAAGGGTCTCACTTTTGAATCCTGAGACAAGAGTGCCTATGAGAAACCATTGCACCTGGGAGCACTGCTTGGAGCTATCTCTACATTTAGTGAACTTCTTGTAAAACACTTTGAGATATATTGTTTTGGAAATTCATACAATTTTCTCAACATTGTATTCTACTGACAGGATGCGGTTTTAAATTTTATGCCATCTGTTATTTATTCTTGTTTATTCAAATGACTGCAATAACAATGATTCATTCACTAATGTTAAGGTTAATATGTTTAAGACCTTGTTTAAATGATGTTTCTTCTGCAACTGGCTACTCCTCTTATATTAATGCATACACTTTTGTAAAGAAGTATATTTTTATGATAAAAAACTTTGTAAAAGTATGATGTAAATTTTCAGTGCAATGTAAACAAATAAAAAAGGATAATTGCTTTTGTAAAATGTGTTTTCTTTTCAAATTCACCTATAGCTTTTCTGTGTGTAAAAGCAAGGCACAGGCCCATTTTCACTTGGTGCTTTTAAAAATGTTTACCCATTACATGTCACATTGCAACAAGTAATAAAATGTAGTTTCTCCTTCTTTATTCTACTTACAAATGTGATAGTCTTCGTAGCCTTTAAAAGCCTTATTGCACTTTTTATATGCTTAAGAAAATATCTAATAAAAATACAAAACAAAAAGAAAAGAAAATTAAATATATAAGTCTCTCCTAGAATCCCTTGCTATAGAAGAGTATGTAGTAAGGGTAGAAATGACTAAATGGTAAGATTTATTTTACTATGTAGTACATTCACAAGGGAGGGCCTCAGTTTGTTTGTTTTTTGGAGGGGAAACTAGGAAAGGAGAAATTTACATGTAAATAAAGAAAATATCTAATTAAAAAAAAGAAGATGAACAAAAAAGTCAGTAATTGTGTGAGTTTTTTTAAAGGAAAATCACAGCATACTGTCTAAGTATTAACCTTTGAATATTTATAAATTTAAAATAAACCCAATTTAAAACAATGTTAAAAAGCAATAGTTCATGCCAGTGGATACAGGCTCATGCTGCCAAGTCTTCTATCAGAGTTTGGTCTTTAGAACACACGGAACAAGTCTAGGCTAAAAGAAGATTTATTTCTTTTGTTATTAGGATGACTAGAAATAAGGGAATATTGATTCTAAAAAGGTATATATGTTGTAAAATTTGAGAAATATCTTTTTGACATCACTTTCATGAGTTTAGCATTCTGAAATAATTGAAGAGAAGATTTAGAAGCTGTTGGGGAATACACCAGACATTAGGTTACTTTTTCAAAATACAAACAATGGAAGTAGTGAACACAGATCAGATACATTTCCAACTTTAATAAGTCCCTCTGTGTCATATGTTTATTAGTACTGTAAAAAGCAGCACATCTCCTACATTCAAATTGTACTGCAGGATATAAAACAAGGAACTCTTGTTTAAACATTTATGTGACGGAAACTGACTAGTAACTATTAGCATAGCTGTGAAGACAGAGTTGGTTTTATTAATATGATCTTGATCTAGACTCCCTATACCCCACTCCAGATCTAGGTCAAAATAATTCTGCTACACAGAGGGTAACGTAGTAGATAGGCAGTAAATGGACCACTCTCAAGGTAAGAATGAAAAGTGGACCAAGAAAGTACTGTGATAATTTAATCTCAAGTAGACTTTATACTAACTTTAAGGTCTCTGCAACAGAAATGTTCTCATGAAGAGCATTATACTGCCAAGTTGTTACTATACAAAGATCAAAACAAAAATAATAAATAAAAAGGATGGTAGTGTCTGCGGTGGTTCAAATCTGATTATATAGATCACCTAAATAGATGAGTATTAGTGGAACCTCATGAAGATATTGATGCCTTTGAACCTTGGTAATATATAATACAAGAATCTATAGAGCGGCTATAGGAATACTAGTTATGCCATCTGCCCCACTCTTAGGTTAATAAGATAAACTGTTTTGCTTTGATGAATATCCCATGCATTTAAGGATTGAGCCAAAGCCTTTATTAAATTTTTAGAAACTGTCTAAACTTAAGGAATGTATGGCCTAAAATGCCTGTCAGATTTTGGTAACCTTAAAACAAGAGTCTTTAATAGAAGTCTTTTTATTGAGTAAACTTTTCCAAATTTTTGATGACTTCTTGCTAATTATCTTATCATTTTCACTCTCAACTATTCCATCTGTTTCTTAGATCAACTTCTATCTCCCTATTCAACCCAATTTAGGTTTGGTTGCTCTTGGCATTTTTTTCCTCCTATTGGGTTACTGTGTCCAGCCTCGATATGAGTGAGGGCTTTTGCCTTTTCTTACCACTTCTTGTTTTGTCTTGTTTGGCTGTATCTAAAAGGAAATAGAAAGGTAGCAAATCCAGGAGAGACAGGAGGTGGTAGGGATCTGTGAGGGAGTATAGTGAGGGGAAAGTTTGGCCAGGTATATTGTATGAGAGAATATATTTTCAATAAAAATAATATTGTAAAAAAATAAATAAGTACCAAAAGTAAAAGAATAAAAAGTTAAAACAATGAAAGGGAAAACAAAGCACAACAAAAACCATTGATTTATTTTGTTCTTTGTTATATTCCTGGAGGTGGCCCATCCACTGGTGCATGCTCAACAAACCAGGAGTGACACATTTAATACAGACTGGTTCTTGCCCCATGAAGCCATTAACTATCCGTATCTTTTCAATTATTTGGGGGACTTAAGAACCTTTTCATACTCCCCACTAGATTGTTGACTAGGTTGATATTACACAGGTCTTTTGTAAGCAATAAGCGCTACTGTGAGTTCATAAGTATAACAGTTATGTCTCATGGAGAAGAGACTGCTGCTCTCCAGTCTTCTCAAATCTTAGACTCTCAAAATCTCCCCTCCACATTTTGCAATGATTTCTGAGCCTTCAGAATGGCATAGGATAGGGTAGGATAGGATAGGGTAGGATAGGATAGGATAGGATAGGATAGGATAGGATAGGATAGGATA
>JADRCD010211951.1:15180-42145 GCA_019843815.1 Montemys delectorum | reverse complement strand
GGATAGGATAGGATAGGATAGGATAGGATAGGATAGGATAGGAAAGGAGATAAGTGTCTTACCTGTAGTTGAGAACTACAGAGGCTTATTCTCTTCACTTTGTTTAGTTGTGAAGATTTGAGCAGAGGATTTTAATTTATCATATCCTTTTGATTTTATTAAAGCTTTATATATATAAATTATGTATATGGCTACCATGGTGATCAAAGCTGATTTTTATTAGCCTGACAATGACTAAAAGGCTTAATTTCTATCACTGAGAATTGGGAAGACGTGGATGACTTCACTATATTCAACTGAGGTAGCTCTATCCCCTGACTTACAATGAATCCTAAATTTAATGCTGAGAAAGATGATGATCTGGCTTTGGGCATTAAAACTTTATATTATCTTCCAGTGATTTTCATGGTTTAGTTAGTGATTTGGTGTCTCATTTAAGGAAGGGGTACAGATGAGATCACCTATGTGTTAAAATGCCGTCTCATTATTTTAAGTTAAACCATTTGGGCATGTAGCTAGATCCTATCCAGAAATATGAGATCTGTTTCTAATACACAATAGTTGATTTTGTCTATTTCAGCCAGGAGCAGCAGTCGATTCAATTGCAAAAACACACTGATTTTCAGAAGCTAAAGAAGTACAAAATGGAACATCTTTAAAATCTTGGCCTGTTAACTAGGGAGCATTAGAAGGAATTTATGTTCCTAAAGTATAGGCATTAAGAAGCACTTGCCACACAGGAAGAATATCTGCATTTGTAACATCAAGGGCTTGTACCATTGTGTAGTCTCAATTAGATACCCTAACAGACTGCACTGGAGATTAACAGAGATGCTGGTGGAGTTAAAATTTTCCTAACAAAGGAATTTACTAATGAGTGCTTGAAATCCCATTAAAGGTTTAGGCCTGAGAAAATTCAGCAATGGGAAGAAACGCAATTGTATCTTCATCTGTTTATATTTGTGTGGTTGTAGTTTCTGCATTTGGAATAGGATTAATACATACTTATGTGTTAAAGAGGAGAACTGCTGGCAATGACTCATTATTTTTCCCTGACAGACAAGCAATCCTGGTTGTTACTGTGATTTTTATAAGGTTTTGAAAATAATTTAGAACCCCTGTCTTTGTTGACAAATCTTTCCAATACAGGAAGATAACAATTATAGATTCTAGAGATTAAGTTACATGATGGACAACATAAATGTGAAGTAAGCATTGATAAGAAGAATCCCATTGATGCCTATAGCCTGAAAAAAAAAACACAAAAGCAAAACAACAACAACAACAAAAACAAAAACAAAACAGGAAAATTACCCAGAGAATAAGGTAAGGAGAGACCTCTATTAAATTAGAAATATAGTCATACCTGATATTACAAGATTTACCCATTGATATTGATTCTTGACTTGGAGATCACCTGGAGTCAAGGCCTTTCACAGTACAAGGATGTTCGTGTCCTTTGAGACAAAATTCCCTCTAGACACATAATATTTGAGAAATTTATCTTCAGAAGTTTGTTTTCTAAATGACATAGAATTTGTCATTTTGTTTCTTCAAGTAGAAGAGCAGTAGAAGATCATTATTCTCTAAAGGCTTCAACAAGTTTACATTTCTCTTGTTCTCTCTCCTTGATTGCATTAACTTCATTCCAGTCTCCCTCCCTCTCATTCCTCCACTAGATCACAGGTAGAGAAAGAGAATATGCTACATATAATAGTCCATTAATGGGAGTCTAGAGGCCTGAGTACAATTTTATCATTTTTTTTCTGATGCCAGGAGCAGGTTGAATAACAGAACTCTCTCACGGAAGAATTTTTTTCTTCACACATGAAGAGATAGGTTGACTTTACATCTTATACAGCCTTACTAATGCACTTGAAAATGGTAGAAAGATTTTCACTAGGACTTTGGTGAATAGTTGCCATAGGGGTAGAATTTAATAGTTTTGCTTTTATTACTAAACACACAGACAATAGAATGTCAACATTTCCATATGCCATTCCAGTATAATACTCCCATTCAAAGAAATTATAGGGCTGCCTAAGATCTTATGAAATACTTAAGTTCTAAAATGTACAACCTATTTGCATATATTCTTACCATTGAAGTCATTTTGGTTATTTCAGAATCAGTAAAGATCTGACCTATGACAACACCAACATTCTTCCAAGAATGCCATGGTTTAGAGAAATATCAAACATGTCCTATACTTTTTTTTAAAGTCTTCTTTGAAAGATGCCTAGATCTTTGATTTCTTTTAGTTCTTTCATTTGTTATTTCATAACTAATGGATGTTAATGAGTTCAGACTCTTCCGTGATACACTGGAGGAGACACATCTGAGGGAACATGTGAAGTACCAACATTATGAAAGAATCCTGCATGTAAAGGCATTGTTTGTCTTATAGTTGAAGATATTACTAAATCTGCCTACCTTTTAGGAAGTTTTACCAAGGAGAGTGCATCCATTAATTGAGTAGGTTCAATAGTCCTGATAAGGGTCTTTGTTCCTGTACCTAATCTATGTTCAATGTAAACCTGGTCCTCTCTTAAAGCAAAACAAATGAAAAACAAAAACTTGTATTTATATACCTTGTAGCTTTCCCCAGTCATTTGTTTTCAAAGGGTATATTGTAAATTAGTATTTTAACTAATATTTTCATATGGTGCCTATGTTCTTTGCCCTCTGATTTATATCCCTAACATGCAATTGTGTAGGGGAAAATAATTTTTCTTTTTAAAATTTGTATATCAAAATATTACATTATGAATGATACATTCATGAAATGAAACAAAAGTAATCTAAGGCTAAGTGACCATCAAAAAGAGAAAGAACAGAAAGAGCTCTTACAGAGATCATCCTTTTCTACATGTCAAGAGTACTAGAGAATTTTGGAACAACCTCCTTTTCTTGGGAGCAGGGAATCAGTTACAACATGTCTTGCTCAGATCTACATTGAAGTGTCCTCTTAGCTGATGGGAAATAAGAGCATGGCTGGTGGGAACCATATTCAAACAATTATTCTGGAGATAGCCTAACATGCCAGTACCGGGAGTTGCTTTGACCAGTTGTCTGGAGAAGGTCAAGTCTTTCCTGTCTTTCCTCTTCCATATGTTTCTGTCTCTGTCTCTGTCCCTGTCTCTGTCTCTGTCTCTGTCTCTCTTTCTCTGTCTCTCTATGTCTCTCTGTCTCTGTCTCTGTCTCTGTCTCTCTCTCTCTCTCTCTCTCTCTCTCTCTCTCTCTCTCTTTCTCTATCTCTGTCTCTCTCTTTTTCCTTTCTGTCTTTTTAATTCTTGTTTCTTTTTTGAAGTAATGTATGGTTAACTCTTATATGTAGTATAGATATCATATCTGTAAGGGTATGGAACAATCTAAAAAAAAAAAATCCCAAAGTAGAGACACATATCCAGGCCCCAGTTTTTCAGAAGCTGATACCCGAAAGAGAACGTACATGCTCCATTAAGTCTACAGCATGGAAGACACTTGATTCATAAGACAGAAATACTCACCATTCAAGGTCTTCTGTCACCTTCTGGATCTAATCTCAAAACTTAATGGACCAATCACATGGTCATAATCATACATCTGGGGAAACATTGCATGAGTGCAACTACAATGTTTTTGAAAAGGGGAACAGATGAACAGATTAGGTTAGCATAGTTGTAACAGGAATCACGTGCAAATAAAGCAGACATTAGTGTCTTATAGTATATAGTCCTGAAAAACATAAAACTCAGGAAGATCTGAGAAAAAGAAAAGTGAATAAAGAAATACAATAAAGAAAACTGCAAGTAGGAAAGAGGAGACACATTGTAGTGTAAATCCCCGTGTCACTACAATATAAATTGTAAAAATCCAATCACAAGCATCTAAAAATACAATATATGACACTAAGATCTTGTTCAAAGCTCTCATCTTCATTATTTTCATTCCTACTGAAATAAAGCAGAAAAGTCACATAGAGTGCAGTGCAGAAGGTAGGTAGAAATTACAAACTGAAACGAAACATTTCAAGTAGTTAAATGGACAGAATCAGAGAGGTCATTGTGTTCATTTACATTTTATACAGACTATGCACTATTTTCAAAGTCTCTCAAGTACAAGTACTTCTCTGAGGGATTTCCTTGCCCATTTTCATGTATTGACTTATTTTCAGATAGTACAAGAGATAAGTTATGTAAAACACAGAAACACGTGAAATCATTCTCAAGTTCTCAATCACTGATAAAATGGAATATGATTTGCTGGGAGGAGGGATAATGTGAATTGATTTTACTCCTGTTTGTCTCATTGTATAGCTTATTTCCAACAAGTCAAATCCATTATGATGAGAATACAAAGTTATTTATTCTGAGATTCATGCTCATTTTCTCAACACAAATTTAATTTCAGTTTTATTTGTGCACTTGTGTAAGTGAAGGGTACTGGAAGTTCATTCCTTCAAGTTTCTTATCTTTCTAGGAAAAATATGAAGGAATAGACCCTTCAAAAACATATAAATGCAAGTGTTATTCATTCGGGGGCATTTTGTTTGATAATAATGTAATCATCTTCCTAATATTTCTGAATGTCAGGTTTGTTCTAGGATAAGAGTAGACTCACGTCTCTGGTATCTTTGGGACACAAATCAGATTCTTACACTATTATTTCTTGATTTACAAGTTTCAATAATTCAGTGATGTTTACACCTGCTAATATCTCACTAGCTTCAGAATAATTTTTTACCAAGCTATATTTAGACAGAATTATTCTTTGGCTTCTTACTAGCTCATCTGAGGGGTTGTGAGAGAATAAACTTTTATTTTATTTTCAAGGAAAAATGTCAAACTTCAAGATGAAGTCAATGAATACAAAATAAATATCTGAGATGAAAGAATAGCTACAAATTGCCTATTTTAAACCAATGACATTAAAACTACTTATTTCCTTTTTTTACTGCATATTTTCTTTACATTTCAAATGTTATCCCCTTTTCCAGTTTCGTGCCTCCTAGACTCCCCCTGAGACTCCCTATCACATCCTCCCTCCCACTGCTTCTATGAGGGTGTTTACCCATCCACCCACTCCCAGCAACTTGCCCTGGCATTCCCCTATACTAGGGTATTGAGCCTTCTCAGGACCAAGGGCCTCTCCTCCCACTGATGTCCAACAAAGCCATCCTCTGCTACATATGCTGTTGGAGCCATGGATCTTTCCATTTGCACTCTTTGGTTGGTAGTTTAGTCCCAGGGAGCTCTACGGGGTCTGGTTGGTTGATATTTTTGCTCTTCCTATGGGGTTGCAAACCCCTTCAGCTCCTACAGTCCCTTCTTTAACTCCTCTATTAGGGACCCTGCACTCTGTCCAATGGTAGGCTGCTAACATCCACCTCTGTATTTGTAAGGCTCTGGCAGGGTCTCTCAGGAAACAGCAATATCAGGCTCTTGTCAGCAAGCATATGTTGGCATCCACAATTGTGTCTGGATTTAGTAACTGTATAAGGAATGAATCCCCAGGTGGGACAGTCACTGGATGGCTTTTTCTCCAGTCTCTGTTTCATACTTTGTCTCCAATTTCCTCCATTGAGTATTTTTTCCTTCTAAAAGGATGAAAGTATCCATACTTCTTCCTTCTTTTTGAGCTTCATGTGGTCTGTGAATTGTATCCTGAGTATTCTGAGATTTTGGGCTTATATTCACTTATCAGTGAGTGAATAACATGTGTGTTGTTCTATGACTGAGTTACATCACTCAGGATGATGTTTTCTAGTTCCATCCATTTGCCTAAGAATTTCATGAAGTCATTGATTTTAATAGCTGAGTAGTATTCCATTGTGTAAATGTGCCACATTTTTTGTACCCATTCCTCTGGCTTCTTTCCAACTTCTGGCTATATAAATAAGGCTGCTATGAACATAGTGGAGCATATGTCCTTGTTATATGTTGGAGCATCTTTTGGGTATATGTCCAGGAGTGGTATAGCTGGATCCTCAGGCAATACTGTGACCAATTTTCTGAGGAACTGCCAGAATGATTTCCAGAGTACTTGGATTAGCTTTCTATCACATGAACAATGAAGAAGTTTTCCTCTTTCTCCACATTCTCACCAGCATCTGCTGTCAACTGATATTTTGATCTTAGCCATTCTGGCTGCTGTGAAGTGGAATCTAAGAGTCATTTTGATTTGCATTTCCCTGATGTTGAACATTTCTTTAGGTGTTTCTTAGCCATTTGGTATTCCTCAGTTGAGAATTCTTTGTTTAGCTCTGTACCCCATTTTTAATTGGGTTATTTGGTTCTCTGGTGTTTAACTTCTTGAGTTCTTTGTATACATTGGATATTAGCCATTGGATGTAGGGTTGGTAAAGATCTTTTCGCAATCTGCTGGTTGACATTTTGTCCTATTACTGGTGTCCTTTGCCTTGCTTTGCAGTTTTATGAGGTCCCATTTGTCTATTCTTGATCTTAGAGCATAGTCATTGGTGTTCTGTTCAGAAAAATTTCCCTTGTCACCATATGTTTGAAGTTCTTCCTCACTTTCTCCTCTGTTTCAGTGTATCTGGTTTTATGTTGAGGTCCTTAATCTACTGGGACTTGAGCTTTATACAAGGAAATAACAATGGATCAATATGCATTCTTCTATATACTGATTGCCAGTTGAACCATTTGTTGAAAAAGCAGTTTTCTTTTCATTGTATAGTTTTAGCTACTTTGTCAAATACCAAATGACCATACACATGTGTGAGTTCATTTCTGGGTCTTCAATTCTATTCCATTGATCTACTTGCCTGTCATTGTACCAATACCATGCAGTTTTTTTTTTTAATCACAATTGCTCTGTAGTACAGCTTGAGGTCAGGGATGGTGATTCCCCCAGTAGTTCTTTTATTGTTGAGAATAGTTTTTTCTATCATGAGTTTTCCGTTATTCCAAATGAATTTGCAAATTGCTCTAACACTATGAAAAATTGAGTTGGAATTTTGATGGGGAACACATTGAATCTGTAGGTTGATTTTGGTAAGATGACCATTTTTACTATATTAATCCTGCCAATTCATGAGTATGGCAGATTTTTATATCTTCTGAAATCTTTGATTTCTTTCTTCAGAGACTTGAAGTTCTTGTCATACAGATATTTCACTTGCTTGGTTAGAGTCATACCAAGGTATTTTATTTTATTTGTGGCTATTTTGAAGGGTATCGTTTCCCTAATTTCTTTCTCAGCCTGTTTATCCTTAGAGTATAGGAATGCTACTGGTTTGTTTGAGTTAGTTTTATATACAGTCACTTTGCTGAAGTTGTTTATCAACTTTAGGAGTTCTCTGGTAGAATTTTAGGATCACTTAAGTATACCATCATATCATCTGCAAATAGTGATATTTTGACTTCTTCCTTTTCAAATTGTGTCCCTTTGACATGCTTTTGTTGTCTAGTCACTCTGGCTAAGACTTTGAATACTATATTGAATAGATAGGAAGAGTGACCAGCCTTGTCTAGTCCCTAATTTTAGTGAGATAGTTCTTATTTTTCAGTACTAGAAATAAGTATTATTTTGTTGCGTTATAGTAAATATTTGAAGATTATAAAAATATAAATAATATCCTGTATCAGTAGATTCTCAGGATATAAAATATTGAACCATAAACAGAAGATCTATACTATGGTTTTTAACAGATATACTTACAGCTTACCACAGGAAGTGTCTGCACCAAGAGAAAACACTAAGTAGAAAGGACTATGGAATTTCATGGTCTCAAAACAAGGGAGGGAAGTCCAAAGAAGAAAATTCAGTTATGACCAGACAAAAATTCATAGGTATCTATTTCATTGAGGTCTAGATCTGTTCAGGTAGAGGTCCCACCTTCCAATGTAGGATCAGCTTATTGGTCATTAGCTTTTTATTGACAGGTGATGCTTCTACACAGAACACAGAAATTATACATTTATTGGTCAAAAAAACCCCTAAGTTTAAGGACTTCAACCTTGTTTGATAATTATCCCTCATTTATACACTTAATTATCACACTGTTGTTGTACATGTGTAGAATTAACTTATTACCAATTTAAAAGACTAAAACATAAAAAGATGCATATATGCACTGTCAACTCACAGAAAATGTGAAATGCACTTAGAGACTTGACAGCTATAATGACAGAAATATCTATGCTATTTCTTTCCTTGACATATTTTTCTGCATTAATTTGTTAGACCTAAGCATTAACCACTTTAGGTTATCCAGTGTTTTAAGCTATTTGTTTTCTAAAGCTAAGCAACTTTAGAAACCTGTAGATATGTTTGTCTGCTTAAAGATAAACTCCATCTGTAGGATGCACTACCAAGTATCAAGTTGTAAAGAAGTAAGCTGGTTTGACAGAATGAAAGACAAAGCAAGTTTGGAATGTTTTTGTTGTTGTTGTTTTGTTTTCTTTTATTGTGTCGCTCTTATCTTATTTTTATTATATGATTATGGCTGTTTTGCTAAATGATTGTCTTTTTACCTTGTTCAAGCCCATTGTCCATGTTAAATGATTGTCTTTGTACCTTGTTCATGCCCATTATCCATCCAGGCCAGAGACAGTATAGGATCCTTGGAACTGATGTTATAGATGGTTGTTTGACATCATGTTACTACTGGGAACCAAAACTGTGTCCTCTAAAAGAAGAAAGGGTGCTCTTACCAACTGAGCTATCTCTTCAACCTCAAACATGGCAGTTTTATAAGGATGCTTTCTAGCATAGAAGTTTGGTTTTATTCTGGAAGCTTATAACTATTCTATTATGATTTCATGAAATATTTTTATTTCTTTGATTTCATTCTTTTTCTCAGAAGTCTAGAATTAAAATCATATTTGGAAATTGAGATATCTCTATTACAGTCTCTCTAAACTAAGACTGACAACGACATGCAAGGTCACTTTTCCATTATTCTAGTTCAATACCATACCATATTTCTCTTTAAAAACAACCATAAATCTTACTTAAAAGCAACATCTCAGTTTTTAAGGACAAGGAACTTTTTAAAAGACAAGGAATAAAGTAGGTGATTTATACAGGCATGAATTAATCAATGTATGGCATCCAGAAACAACTAAACAATAAAAAGTGAACAGTTTTTATATTTTCTTACATACAGAAAAATGGAACTCTTGGATATATCTGAAAAAGTATGGGAAAATTACCTGGTTATGATTTCAAAAAAGGAAGGAAAATTATTAATGAGACTCTTGTTAATATGTTTGGTTTTGAGGAGTAGAGTTTTGCAGAGAACTATTAAACTACTATGACATCCAGGATCCATATTACTTGAGTGTAGAATGGCTGAAGGACAAGAATGTGCCTCCTCTGACACTGTAAAGTGTGCTTCAAGTGTGCTTCTACAGAAGTAAATATTTTCCAATCTCAAAAGTGCCTTTGGTTATTTATGCTACATGAGTTTTAAAAGCTACTGAAAATAACAAAAAAAGCATGTGAAGAATTGTAAATGAATTTGGGTATTGAAACTCTCTGCTTTGCCTTTGATCAATAATTTCTTTAAAATAGTACTACATGGTACTATTCTATAAGAATGGGTAGCCTTCCTTAGCTTTTTTCTTTATTCCAAAAATCTCAGCAATCTAACTACCCAAAGATAAGCTGAACGAGGACAATAATAAACAAGCTGAAGTGAATAGGGGAAATTCCAATACAAATAACTATGCGCAACTAAAGAGTGCTGAGAGTAGACGAAATAGTCTTCTCTAGGAAAGAGCCCAACATTCCAGTAGCTAACCAAATGGTCATCCTTAAAAACATATACAAGCAACATTATAAGGAATGAATATATATATATATGAATATATATATGAATATATATGCAATAACAAAAAAAGGCTACATATTGCAAAGAGAACAAGAAAACATATATGGAAGAGTTTGAAGTATAGGAAGAGAAATGGAAATGTAATTAGTTTTTAAAATAATAAAATATTTATTGAAGTATGGTACATAATTTCAGTTGTAGAAAGCATGAGACAGAAAACAAAAGCAAACCAAACCAAACCAAACCATGATCTGAAGATTAAGCTATGAGAAAATTTCATCAGTCTTTTCTTTGTGGGTTTGGGAGCTTAATTCCAGGCTGTTTCCAATGTCTTCATTCTCATGACTGGGGACCTGTTAAATTTTTACTATTTATTCTGGTATAATATAATTCTCATACTCTTACTTAATTCTAGAATGTAATTCTTTATTTGGGTATTCAAATTTCCTCCAAATTCTCAAACCACATTTTTTTTTTAGCCTTTCTATGCTATTCCTGAATTGCAGTTTTGTTAATGTATGCCTTCACTTTTTGTTTTCCTCAATCTGTCCTTTTCCTACATGGCCAAAATAATTCTTGTAATTTTGAGACATGTTTCTTTATAAATGAACCCAAAGTGTCAAGCTCTTGATTTCTCTCCTATTTTAAGATATATCTTAAGAAAATTATCTGCCAGTACCTCCAATGGCAGACTGTTCCAGCTTTTGATATTTAACATTTTCAAATTTATTTTGAGGGTCTTTGATTCAAGAATGATATCCCAGCTTCAAATAGTATGCAGAAAACCAAGAGTGTCCATTCTACAGAAATCCACCATGAGGGGTATAAAATTCAACACCATGGAACAGGATGGAGCAGGATGGAGACAGAGGTATGAGATACACAGGTTCCACTTAAAGCCAGTTAGAGAAATTCCAGGGAGGAGTAGGTGACCTTTATCCTGGTTGGTTATCTCTCTATTTCCAGAGATATGAGTGTCTCTGGAATTGGATAGACATCCCCGCCTCCAAACTTTCCATACTGCTTTCCAGGAGAAGCCTAGGAACTATTACTGACTTATCTGAACTGTGTGGTTTTGCCTCAGTCCAGATGACAAGGCAGCTCCTGATTGGCTGCCCATGGGGCTATAGTTTTTCTAGCAACTGACTTGCCCAGACTTGTCCAGCTCTTGGAAATAGAAACTTAGACTTAGACAATCAAACTCCAAGTCTGGAGCCTGCCATTGAGTCTGCCTGGCTTAGTCCTCTCTTTATCAGATGATGTGATAAATTATTTTAAATATAATAATTAGCAGCTATACAGAAAATAAGTCTATATTTGTTATTCAACACTATTCTCAAAATATAAAAGAAAAAATGCAAAATTTACTGTAAAGTTACTTATATGTGAAGTTTGAGGGAGAATGCTCTCAGCTTCTTTTAAAAGATTTTTACAAGTATATAAAATTATTCTTTAAAACAGGTTTCATTGTGACATTTATACATTTATGTCATACACTTTGACCATATGCATTCCTTTATAAGTCATGGTTTTCCTTCCTGCTGCTGCTGAATACATTAGAGTTAGTTTGAGGCCAAGCAGAGCAATTTAGTCAGAAGCTGAAAGAAGCCAGATTAAGTCAGTCAGTTTGGAGAGGAGTTTGAACCAGAAGAGCTGAGTTAAACCAGGCAGCCAGAAATCAGAAAGAGCTAGAAAAGGTGAGCTTATTCATCAGTAAGCCTCTATGGTGACATTTACATGAGATGAGTAAACATCAGTTTTACACAGGACATCTTACATTGTATACTGCCCAAATACTTAGTCCAAGTTGGACCTGCTGGAGCCTACAGGAATCAGGAACTGCAGAGCAGTCAGGGACATGACCCTTCTGGTTTCCTTCTGTACCCTAGAGCTGACCCTGTGCTACAGCTATCTGTACCCCAATCCTGCCTAGAGAGAGTTCATCTCCCAGGAGTGCTGACACACAAGATCACAGGTGAGACCATCATTATTTCCCAAATACCTGGCCCAAATGGGACCTGCCCAAAGCCCACAGGAACCAGGAAGCACCTGGGAATGTGCAGCCAGGGATATGATCCTTCCAGTTTTCATCTGTACCCAGGAGCTGACCCTGTGCCACAGCTATCCAGGTCACTTCTTAACAACCACCAATCACAAGAAAAGAAGCAGTTACAGTTGTACTTAAAGATAATTACTTATCAAAGTTTATGGTTTGGCTCCTAGCCAATCATTTTAAAGAGCAACAAGTTCTAAAATAGGACTCCAATCAGATGTGTGCCAGGCTGGAAATCTCCTTGCTTGTTTGCTTGTCTCTATAAATGCTTGGCCGAATGCTTAGCACTTCACCCTTCCATCCTGCTGCATGAGTGAGGACTGTGTCACCTGGTTGAGCTTGAATAAAGTCCCTTGTTCAATTGCATTAGAATTGACTCCTTGGTGGTCTTTTGGCAATTGTGAAATGGGGAAAACATTTTACTGTGTTGGCCCAGAACCCCAAGCCCCTTAAGACTCCTGATCTGAAAAGCCTTAATACTAGCCTGTAAGGAATTCCTGTCTGTATGATTGTGTGGAGCCAGAATAATTCTGTTCTGTATGTTTGTGCCATGCAGCACTAGGTTTGTTCCGTGTTTCTGTGCCATACTGCCATCATTCTGTTCCTGTCGGTGTTTGTCTATGTATCTGTGGAGTATTGCTATTATTCTGTTCTGAAAAGAGACCTAAACTTTTGTATTTCATGGTCAGTGAAACTGGGGCAGAGGTGCTAGATAGTCATTGTCACAAAGGGCTGGAAGACATTCCAGACTCTGAGAGGCAGATCCCTAGTGTCTCAATCAGGACAGGATGCAGGCTCCGGAAGCCATGGACACTTTTCCTCCTGAAGGAGGGAAGAGGATGAATCTTTTGTTTATAATTTTTGGTGTTCCTGATGGTGTTACTGTTGAGTAACTGTCTACTCTTGTGTTTCTTGTTATGAGGTGACGTTGACTTTGACAGATGTTAGGATGGGACAAGTACCTTTCGCCCTTCTAGAATTATTTCTCAGTTACTTTAAGGATGTTAAGACCAGAGGACAGAAGCTTTCAGTGACCATTAGGGAAGAGAAACTAACTTTTCATAGGTCTGAATGACCAGGATTTAACATCATCTGGCCTCCCAGAGGGATTTCTGGACCTTAGACTGGGAAAAGTCCTTAAAATATGATTTTCAGTCCTAAGTCTGGCCACCCGGATCAGGTACCCTATATGTTGCTATGGAGGGACTTACTAGAGCATCCTCCTAACTGGCTTTAACCTTTTGTCTCCAGACAACAAGCAGAAGTCTTCACTTTGGCTATTAAAAAGTATGAGAAAGGATGAGAAAGCCGAGACACTAAACCACCCACCAGCCCTCTATCTGGTCCTCCAAGGATGAATGGAGAAGGATGTCATTTTTCCACCCCTACACTGTTCTTCTCCTTAGGCAGAACAGCAGCCTCTGCAGCCAAAGGAGTTGAGGCTTAGCACCATGAAGAGAGTCTATGAGAGGCTATTGGTGAAGCCTAGTTACAGCCAAAGACAGAAATGTTTTGGAAATGCCAGTACCATGTGATGACCACTAAGAACAGCAGCAGTAGTGGAGTACAGACACCTGGAGCCTAGAAGACAAGGTATGTGCTACAAAGGGCAGAGCTGGAAGAAGAAAGAGCTTGTGTTCCAGAGATACCCAAGGTTGTATTTGTGCTGCAGCAGGTCTTAAGATTCACCCAGATGGTACTGGTTTTGAAGACATGAAGGAGTCCTGACTTCCTTTGGTGATGAACAGCAGTATGGAAGTGTAAGCTGAATAAACCCTTTCCTCCCCAACTTGCATATTGGTCATGATGTTTGTGCAGGAATAGAAACCCTGACTAAGACAGAGGCCCTGAGTGCAGCAGATCTCCTGGGATGACTCAGGATATGGTGTCTTCAGGGGAGCAGACTAGCTAGCACTCTGTCCCAGCTGAAAGGAATAGATGGAAGAGGAGTGGTATTCAGCAGGTGGGGGTTTTGGGGTGTGATGGGTTCCAAGCCCACTGGGCTCCCAGCAGCATCTGTGGGACTTTGAGAAGGATGTTACCAAATGCTCTGAGTGTAGCAGATCTCCTGGGATGACTCAGGATATGGTGTCTTCAGGGGAGCAGACTAGCTAGCAGTCTGTCCCAGCAGAAAGGACTGGGTGGAAGGGTCCAAAGCTTTTCAAACCACGATTGAGTTTCCCGTTCACTTTGGTCCCCAAGCAATAGTACTTTGTTAGTGGCCTATAGACTCACCCTCAAGTACTCCCTTCTCAGGTAAGGAAATAAAACAATTCCCCCTAGGCTGGCCCTATTTGAGTCAGACCTAAAATAGAGAGGCTGGCAGCCTCTTGGAGACTAAAACAGCTTCAGAGACTAGCTCTACCTTTCTAAGGATGGTAAATTTATTCAGGTAATGTTTGGGAATTCAAAGGTGCCATCTTAGGATAAGAATTAGAAGGCAGAAATCTCAATTATCCCTTGCACGTTTCTCTACTCCCTAACTGATGTGGCTGTCTCTCTGTTATTGCATTTCTACTGAATGGAGCCCCAGGCACTAGTCACACAGGGAAATGGTTGATATCATCAAACACAACTTCCTCAAAGCAGTAGCCACATCTTTGGCTGTAATGATTATTCTCCAGTTACTTCCAGTGCTTTAAAAGGCTACAGCATGCATACAAAAGACTTTCATTTCATTTAAAAGAGAAAAAAAAAAAGATTTAGAAAGGTCTTGAGTAGAAGATGTGTTCATTTTGTCTTGTCTGGATAGACGTTTGATTGGCACTTGAATTTTCTAGGGTAGAAACTAAAAAAAGCACAGGCTGTAGAGGTCTACTCAGTGCAGGGGTCTCCCTCATCTTCATCCTCACCGTCCACAGGCAGAGCACCATACTTGCTTGAAGGACCGAATTTTGAGGCTGGATTCTTCTCAGATTTCTTTGGCTCTGGAGTCTTGATCTATTTTCCTGTCATTCTTAACCAGTTCCTTCCAGTGGTCTCTGTTCCTTTCGTCCCAGGACCGTGGTTGGAGTTTCCAGGTTGGCCTATTTTTGTCTTTTCTTGATGGTTCTTCCTCAGAGGGCAGAGATGGAGCTACTTTCCCTCTGCCGTTTTTAGGATACTGCTGCTCTGTGTCTGAGCTCTGAGATCAAGCAGGAGGGTTAGAGGTTCACTTCATCCATGCATTCTTCTTTAGTGGAGGGGCTGGTATTATCTTTAGAGCCTGGTTTAGGAGACCAAAAGGTTGGAGTGGCAATTTTCTTTATTGAGGGTTTCATTTTCTAGAAATGTCTCACTCTCTTTCCTTCCTGTATCTATCCTGGTCTGACTTACTTTTGCCATATGTGGCCGAGGTCCCAGTCTGCAATGGCTCACTTCTGGTCTTAGACCATTCTCTTCTTGAGTTTCTTCACTTCACAGATTTGGGCGTCTCTCCAGGGAGCCAACGGTCTAGTTTTGGCTCATCGAGCTGATGCTACAGCTTCTTCTCCTCTTTCTGTAGCTGTTCCTCTATTTCTTTCTCCCTAGCAGCTGTGTCTACAGACTTCATTCCTCCAAAGACAGAAGCCGCTTGGCTAGATTGGGAGGTGCTAGCAGAGGATTCATTTTCTTTAGGAGTACCCCAAGGCTTTAGATTCAGTTTGTGTCTTTGGTGGGGGGGCGGGGCTGGAGGGGTTGAAGGGGAGGCCCTGTCACGCCTTTAATCATCCTAAGAGTAATCATTCCTAGAGCTCTATGACAGATCATCCCTTCTGTCATATCAGTCTTCAGAGCTATCCCCACCTCCTCTGTAGTCATCATCCCTCCACTACCCACTTACAAATGGTCTTCTGCAACTGGAGTCATAGCCTTGGTCATAGTCTCTACTGCTTAGGTCATCATAGTGATCCGGACCCTCATAGAGGTTCATGTCTCTGTGTGGGCGGTCCTGATAACGTCCCTACACCCAGCCCTATATCAGTCTGAATCTTAGTGATCTCGACACTGTCTCCAAAACTATTATGGCCTCTTCTAGATGGGGAGTCATCAAAGCTGGCTGTGGCAAGACGGGCTCTCCAGTCTGTGTCTGTTCTGTCTGAATTTCCGATTTTTGACTTGACCAAAAGAAGAGTCATCCCTGCCTTTATCCTGTCCTTGATCAGCAACATCCACTCAAATTCTATTACCTTGAGATTCTTCATTGAGACTCAGAGCACTGAGCAGAGAATCCAGGTCCTTAAATTCTGCATAGCCAAAACCTTTGAAATGGATTGCTGGGTTCAGGTGGTACGCTTACAGCGCTGATATTTATTCCTCTAAATAATTCCTTAGTGGAGTCTTCTGTCACATCATAGGGCAAATTCCCTAGGAAAGCAGTGTAGGATGGCAACTTGAGAAGATGGATCCAGTCGATATTGGGTTCCCAAGTAGCCCATGGAGCAGTGGAAAGTATGGAACAGTCAATTGGAGGTTCCCTGTACCCATCATCATTAGTATATCAAGTTGTTGACACATCTCCTTTCAGATGTCTGTGTAATCAGCCCAGTTGACTGGTTTGGGGGCATAGGTGGTTCCTCCACCAGTTCCCTCATCCTTAGCTAAAAAGTCTGTTAAGGAGATGATTTTCCCCTTCTAATTCTTTTTTGCTGAGGCCACCATGTTGGGAGAGATAGAGAAAACACAGGAGGTCAACAATACTCAATCCTTTTAAATACTGCTTTTATGTTTCCCATTGAATACACATGTGCATGTTCCATACCCACACATGCGCGTGCACACACACACACACACACACACACACACACACGTACACGTACACAGAGAAAAAGTGAATGAGCAAGATAGTGGGTGGTGCAGAGAGTCAGAGAGGTAGAAAGATAGGGAAACAGAAAGACAGAGATAAGAAAAGACTATTTCTTGGCCTAGATGCCCATGTTACTCATAACTGGTAAGCATGTATGCTACTTTCCACAGAGGCCAAATCAGTAGCCAACAAGTATTAAATACAGAACAAAATTAATGTAGACTTGTATTTACTTTTTCCTCAATACTGAGAGTTTTTCATGAAATAAAAACATGATTTTTTTTTCTCCTTCAGAAGTAGTATAAATCTAACTTTCTGACAAAGTTGAATTCACACAAATCTCCAAAGGTAATAAAAGTCTCAGAACCAACTAAAGCACTTCATTGACTAAAACTTCATTGATTGCATGTTAGAGTATTACTCTGTTCACCACTTAGACAGATAATTTAAGCTATGATACAATGCTTTATTGATAGCCATGGGCAGTTCACACATTGATCACTCAAACTTCTCACACTTGGACATTTCTTTCAGCTATTATGAGGCACTTGACAATTTTTTCTTCAATTGAGTAGTTTGGCATGAGTAAGCTATGATACATTTTAATCTCAGTAACAAATACTGTACAACATCATGTCAAAACTTCTCATTCTTACTCAGAGAATCTGATTGCAATTTGGAAAATGAAAGATACAACTGTGGTAGGTAACTTCCTTATTGACTTATACTTTCTTTGGCAACTTTTTATTCTGATCTTAAAATACCATTTATTTTTTAAACATAAACTGACATTTGAAGAGGATTCAAAGCATTGACATCAGTGGCTACTATCAAAATTTATATGTATAATCATATGTAATCAAGAGTAATAAATGCATAATTGAGATTGATCTTATAATATTGTTGGTAGGTATTTTAACTTTTACTTTGAGAAGATATTATTTTTCAGGAACAAATGTACTCTAGTTCTTTATGCAAAACATTTAAATAACCTTTAAAATAACAGCATTTCTCATAACTTAAAAATTATTCCAGTGTTAATCTCCTCTAAAATAGAACCCTATTGCCTTCAATAATAACACACAAAGAAACTGATTTTTTTTATTACCCTTTTCACCTGGGCATCAGCAATTTTAGAGTAAAATATCAATTTTTTTTTAGATAGTTTCTTTATTTACATATCATATGATATCTCCTTTCCCAGTTTACCCTCTGAAACAAAACAAAACAAAACAAAACAAAACAAAAAGAACTCTGTTACCTTTCCCTCCCCCGACTCACCAACCCATCCTCTCCAGCTTCCTGGCATTGGCATTCCCCTACACTGGGGCATAGAACTTTCACAGGACCAAGGACCCTTCCTCCCATTGATGACTTACTAGGCCAACTTCTGCTATACATATGCTTATGGAGCAATTTGTCCCACCCTGTGTACTCTTTGGTTGGTGGTTTAGTCCTTGGGAACTCTGGGGGTACTAGTTAGTTCATATTGTTGTTTGTCCTAAGGGGCTGCAAACCCTTTAGCTCCTTGGGTCCTTTCTCTAGCTCCTTCATTGGAGACCCTGTGCTCAGTCCAATGGATGGCTGTGAGCCTCTACTTCTGTATTAGTCAGGTACTGTTAGAGCCTCTCAGGAGACAGCTATATCAGGCTCCTGTCAGCCAGCAATTGCTGGCATCCACAATAGTGTCTGGATTTGATGATTGAATATGGGAAGGATTCCCAGGTGGAGCAGTCTCTAAATTATCCTTCTTTCAGTCTCTGCTCCATAGTTTGTCTCTGCAACTCCTTCAAAGGGTATTTTGTTATCCCATTATAAGAAGAAATGAAGTGTCCACACTTTGGTCTTCTTTCTTCTTGAGTTTCTTGTGGTTTATTGATTGTACTTTGTGTATTCCGAACTTCTGGGCTAATAACCACTTATCAGTGAGTGCATACCATGTGTGTTCTTTTGTGATTGGGTTACCTCACACAGGATGATATTCTCCAGATCCATCCATTTCCCTAAGGATTTCATAAATTCATTGTTTTTAATAGATGAGTAGTACTCCATTGTGTAGATGTACCCCACTTTCTGTATCCATTCCTCTGTTGAGGGACATCTGGATTGTTTCCAGTTTCTGGCTATTATAAATAAGACTGCTATGAACATAATGGAGCATGTGTTCTTATTACATGTTGGAGCATCTTCTGGGTATATGCCCAGGAGTGGTATAGCTGGGTCCTCTGGTAGTACTATGTCCGATTCCTGGAAGAACCGCCAAACTGATTTCGAGAGTGGGTGTACCAGCTTGCAATCCCTCCAGCAATAGAAGAGTGTTCCTCTTTCTCCACAACCTTGCCAGCATCTGCTGTCACCTGAGTTTTTGATCCTAGCCATTCTGATTGGTGGGAAGAGGGTTGTTTTGATTTACGTTTCCCTGATGACTAAGGATGTTGAACATTTCTTTAGGTGATTATAAGCCATTTGGTATTCGTCAGTTGAGAATTCTTTGTTTGCTCTGTACCCCCTTTTTAAGTAGGATAATTTGGTTGTCTGGAGTCTAACTTCTTCAGTTTTTTGTATATATTGGATACTAGCCATCTATCAGATACAGGATTGGTAAAGATCTTTCCCCAATTTATTGGTTGCTGTTGTTTCCTATTGACGGTGTCCTTTGCCTTACAGAAGCTTTGTAATTTTATGAGGTCCCATTTGTCAATTCTTGATCTTAGAGCATAAGCTATTGGTGTTCTGTTCAGCAAATTTTCCCCTGTGATCATATGGTTGAGGCTATTCCCCATCTTCTTTTCTATTATTATCAGTGTATCTGGTTTGATGTGGAGGTCCTTGATCAACTTGAACTTGAGCTTTGTACAAGGAGATAGGAATGGATCGATTTGGATTCTTCTACATGCTCACTGCAATTTGAGCCAGCATCAAGTGTTGAAAATGCTGTCTTTTTTCCACTGGAGGGTTTTAACTCCTTTGTCAAAGATCAAGTGGCCATAGGTGTGTGGGTTCATTTCAGTGTCTTCAATTCTATTGCATTGATCCACTTGCCTGTCACTGTACCAATACCATGCAGTTTTTATCACAATTGCTCTGTAGTACAGCTTAAAGTCTGGGCTTGTGATTCCACCAGAAGCACTTTTATTGTCGAGAATAGTTTTCGCTATCCTAGGTTTTTGTTATTTCAGATGAATTTGGAAATTGCACTTTCTAAGTCTATGAAGAATTGAGTTGGATAATTTTGAAGGAGACTGCAATGAATCTGTAGATTGCTTTTGCGAAGATGGCCATTTTTACTATATTAATCTTGCCAATCCATGAATATGGGAGATCTTTCTACCTTCTGAGATCTTCTTTGGTTTCCTTCTTAAGAGACTTGAAGTTCTTGTCATAGAGATCTTTTACTTGCTTAGTAAGAGTCACACCAAGGTTTTTTATATTATTTGTGACTATTGTGAAGGGTGTTGTTTCCCTAATTTCTTTCTCTGCCTGTTTATCCTTTGTGTAGAGGAAGGCCTCTGATTTGCTTGAGTTAATTTTATATCCAGCCACTTTGTTGAAGTTGTTTATCAGATTTAGGAGCTCTCAATGGAAATTTTTGGGGTCACGTAAGTATAGTATCATATCATCAGCAAATAGTGATAATTTGACTTCTTCCTTTCCAATTCCTATCCCTTTGATCTCCATTTATTTTCTAATTGCTCTGGCTAGGATTTCAAGTACAATATTGAATAGGTAGGGAGAGAGTGGGCAGCCTTGTCTAGTCCCTGATTTTAGTGGGATTGCTTCAAGTTTCTCTTCATTTAGTTTGTTGTTGGGTACTGGTGTGTTGTATATTGCTTTTACTATGTTTAGTTTTGGGCCTTGAATTCCTGATCTTTCCAAGACTTTTATCATGAAGGGATGTTGTATTTTGTCAAATGCTTTCTCAGCATCTATTGATATGATCATATGTTTTTTTTTTATTTGAGTTTGTTTACATAGTGAATTACGTTCATGGATTTCTGTATATTGAAACCATTCCTGCATCCCTGGGATGAAGCCTACTTGATCATGATGAATGATTGTTTTGATGAGTCCTTGGATTCAGTTTGCAAGAATTTTGTTGAGTATTTTTGCATCGATATTCATAAGGGAAATTGGACTGAAGATTTCTTTCTTTTTTAGGTCTTTGTATGGTTTAGGTATTAGAGTAATTTCAGCTTCATAGAATCAGTTGGGTAGAGTACCTTCTGTTTCTACTTTGTGGAATAGTTTGAGGAGTATTGGTATTTGGTCTTGTTTTAAGGTGTGAAAATTTTGCACTAAATCCATCTGGTCCTGGTCTTTTTTTGATTCGAAGACCATTAATAATGATTTCTATTTCCTTAGCAAATATGGGACTGTTTAGATTGTTCATCTGATCTTGATTTAATTTTGGTACCTGGTATCTGTCTAGAAAATTGTCCGTTTCACCCAAGTTTGCTAGTTTTGTTGAGTATAAGCTTTTGTAGTAGAAACTCAGGATTTTTTGGATTTCCTCAGTGTCTTTTGTTATGTCTACTTTTTCACTTCTGATCTTGTTAATTAGCATACTGTCTCTGTACCCTCTAGTTAGTCTGTTTAAGGGTTTATTTTGTTGATTCTCTCAAATAACCAGCTGCTAGTTTGGTTGATTCTTTGTATAGTTCTTTTTGTTTCCATTTGGTTGATTTCATCCCTGAGTTTGATTATTTCCTGCCTTTGACTCCTCTTGGGTGAATTTGCTTCTTTTTGTTCTAGAGCTTTCAGATGTGCTGTCAAATTGCTGGTGTATGCTTTCCCCAGTTTCTTTATGGAGGCACTTAAAGCTATGAGTTTTCCTCATAGGACTGCTTTCATTGTGTCCCATAAGTTTGGGTATGTTGTGGCATCATTTTCATTAAACTCTAGAAAGTCTTTAATTTCTTTCTTTATTTTTTCCTTGTCCAAGTTATCATTGAGTAGAGTGTTGTTGAACCTCCATGTGTAGGTGTGCTTTCTATTGTTTATGTTGTTATTGATGAGCAGCCTTAGTCCATGGTGATCTAATAGGATACAAGGAGTTATTTCAATCTTCTTGTATCTGTTGAGGCCTCATTTGTGACCAATTATATGGCCAATTTTGAAGAAAATACCTTGGGGTACTGAGTGGATAAAAAATGTTTTAGGATAAAAAGTTCTATAGATATGTTAAATCCATCTGTTTTGTAACTTCTCGTAGTCTCACTGTGTCTTTGTTTAGTTTCTGATTCTATGATCTATCCATTGCAGAGAGTGGGGTGTTGAAATCTTCCACTATTATTGTGTGTAGTACAATGTATGCTTTGAGCTTTAGTAAAGTTTCTCTTAGGAATGTAGATACCCTTGTATTTGAAGTGTAGACTTCAGAATTGAGAGTTCATCTTGGTTGATCTTACCTTTTATGAGTATGAAGTGTACCTCCTTAACTTTTTTGATCACTTTGGTTGAAAGTTGATTTTATTCAATATTACAATGGCTACACCAGCTTGTTTCTTGGGACCATTTGCTTGGAAAATTGTTTTTCAGCCTTTTATTCTGAGGTAGTGTCTGTCTTTGTCACTGAGATGGGTTTCCTGTATGCAACAAAATGTTGGGTCTTGTTTATGTACCCAGTCTGATAGTCTATGTCCTTTTATTGGGGAATTTAGTCCATTGATATTAATAAATATTAAGGAAAAGTAATTGTTGCTTCCTGTTATTTTTGTTGCTAGAGTTGGAATTCTGTTCATTTGGCTATCTTTTTATTTTTGTTGGAAGATTACTTTCTTGCTTTTCTCTAGGATGTAGTTTCCCTCCTTGTTTTGGTGTTTTCCATTTATTATCCTTTGAAGGGCTGGATTTGTGGAAAGATATTGTGTGAATTTGATTTTGTCATGGAATACTTTGGTTTCTCCATTTATGGTGATTGAGAGTTTTGCTGGGCATAGTAGCCTAGACTGCCATTTTTGTTGTCTTAGGGTTTGCATGACATCAACCCTGGTACTTTTGGCTTTCATAGTCTCTGGTGAATAGTAGTCGGTGTAATTCTGATAGGTCTGCCTTTATGTGTTCCTTGATCTTTTTCCCTTACTACTTTTAATATTCTTTCTTTGTTTTGTGCATTTGGTGTTTTGACTATTATGTAGCAGGAGGAATTTCTTTTCTGGTCCAAACTATTTGGAGTTCTGTAGGCTTCTTGTATGTTCATGGGCATCTCTTTTTTTAGGTTAGAGAAATTTTCTTCTATAATTTTGTTGAAGATATTTACTAGTCCTTTAATTTGGAGGTCTTCACCCTCTTCTATACCTATTATCCTTAGGTTTTGTCTTCTTATTGTGTCCAGGATTTCCTGGATGTTTTGGGTTATAAACTTTTTGCATTTTGTGTTTTCTTTGACTGTCAATGTTTTCTATGGTATCTTCTGCACCTGAGATTCTCTCGTCTATCTCTTGTATTCTGTTTGTGATGCTTGCATGTATGGTTCCTGATTTCTTTCCTAGGTTTTCTATCTCTAGAGTTGTCTCTCTTTGTGATTTCTTATTTGTTTCTACTTCCATTTTTTAGGTTGTATATGGTTTTGTTCAATTCCTTCACCTGTTTGGTTGTGCTTTCCTGTAATTCTTTAAGGAATTTTTGTGTTTCCTCTTTAAGGGATTCTACTTGTTTACTCGTGTTCTCCTGTAATTCCTTAAGGGATTTTTGTGTTTACTCTTTAAGGGCTTGTACCTATTTACCGTGTTCTCCTCTATTTCTTTAAGGGAGTTATTTATGTTCTCCTTAAATTCCTCTATCACCATCATGAGATATGATTTTAGATCCTAATCTTGCTTTTCTGGTGTTTTGCTGTGGTGGGAGTAATAGGTTCTGATGATGCCAAGTAGTCTTGGTTCTTTTGGTAAGATTCTTGGGTTTGCCTTTCTCCATCTGTTGATCTCTTGTGTTAGATGTTCTTGCTTTCTCTGGCTGGAGCTTGTTTCTCCTGTGGGTCTGTAAACCTCTATCAGCACTCCTGGGTGATCAGCTCTCCTTTGGTAAGACCCATGTGTGCAGATGGCTGTGGATCAGCCTTCCTTCCTGAGTTCCTGAGTCAGAGCACTCCCTGGAAACAAGCTGTCTGCTGGTGGGAAAGGTGCATAGAGTTGTAGATGGAGGTAGAAAGGATCCTGTTGCTGCTGCCTGGTCACTTCTGTGGCCTGTGCCTCCCAGCCGGTCTCATCTTAGAAAGTCATTGGAAAGTAAAATATCAGTACTTAATACCATGCTTTAGATTCATAAAAGCTGCATGCCAACATCTGAAAATATGACAAATGAGTGATAACAAGAAAAGGTAACAGATGTTAATACTGAAAACTGTAGGAGGAAGGTATGAAATTCTTGTAATGATTAGCAATTAACTTTCCTCTACTTCAACACTTGAGCATGGGATATAAGAAATATTCTCCAAGTTATTGTTTCCTTTTTCCACATACTGTTTATCCATCTATAATAGGGTTAAAATATTTCTTGAAGTATTACTCAGTAAATGAATAAACATTTAAAAATTACTTTTTGTCTATTGGGTATACTAGCCAAATGGAGGAAAACATAAAAATAAATTTGTTTTTATTCCTTATTTTTAAAAGTTTTTTCCATACTTACTGGAATCTTTCTGCCTTTTTTGCCCACATAGCATTGAGTTTCCTAAGTGAATCAGCATACTGTGGATTCATAAATTCATATGTATGGTGGATAGCAGTACATGCATCTTACTCATGCTAGGTAAGTACTCCACCACTGAGTTATTGTTTTAGAATGACTTCTGTAGAGTCAGATGTTTGAATATTGGTCACCACTTGGTGGCTATTAGGGATAATTGAAGAGATTTGGATTTGTGGCTAAAGTATGTTGCTTGGGAAGGGCTTTAAGGTTTCAAAACCTTGTGACATTGTCAATGTGCTTTCTATGCTTCATGTTTTTGCTTAAGTTATAAGCCCTCATCATCAGTTGCAGCCATTATTCTTACTGATATTTGCCATGCTTCCCTTTCATACACATTAGATTCTTATCCCCCTAGAGCTGTAAGCAAAATAAACCCTTCTTTCTATTAGTTACCATGTTTTTATCATTTTCAGGAATAGAAATATTTATTTACCCAGTCTACAATTAGAAGTTTTCAAAGGAAAAAGTAGCAAGTGTTTTGTAAATATGATCCACTTAAAATACTTTAAAATTATATAAAGTGGCCATAAGAGAGAGGGGGGAGAAACAGAGTGAGAAAGAGAAAGAAAGAGGGGTTATATGTGAATGTATATACATAAACACATATGTATATATAGTGAAATATATTAATTATTTTTATTATACTAACGTATATCAAAGTAGGTTATTTAGAAAGAACAGAGCTATATATCACATTTTTAGATGATGAAAAGTCCAAGTTCAAGGGGCTACCAATATTTGTTTCTCATGATAGCCTGCTCATTTCCAAGACATTCCATTGAATTCTGTGTTTTTATATGATGGAAAGCAGAAGGATTAAAAAAAAGACAAATGCACTTTCTTAAATCTTTATAAGTATACCCATTAAAATAAAGAAGGAAGAGATCTCTTGATATATTTCTAAAAGCCTTATGCTCAAAAGATTTCAAAAGTCAAATTTTGATATAAACTTTAGAGAGAACACAAACATGTAAGCCATAATACTTCATGCTTGTTTTGGTGAGTCCCTGTGAGCCCTGCTTAGTTGATTCTGCTGGCTATATTCTCTTGGTGTCATTGACCCTGTGGATCATACAATCCTTCCTCCTCCTCATTTGCAGGCTTCCTCTACCTCTGCCTAATATTTAACTGAGGGTTTCTACATCTTCATCCATCAGTTGCTAGACGAAGCCTCTGAAGACAATTGGTCTAGACACGAATCTTTAAGTATAGCAGTATATCATTAAGAATCATTTCAGTGACATTTTTTTTTTGCCAGTCTAGTTTGGTTGTATCCTGGGTCTGGGGATCTTGGTCTTCTATATATACATTATAGTTACATAGCTTAGTATACCTGTGGAACTCTTAACAGTGGGCAGTATTTCTAACTCTTTTTTCTGTGCTTGGGATCCTTTTCTTCCTACTGTATTATGTCCTCTACTCTATGTTTTGTTTTGTTTTTTGGAATATTTTTTCCTTTTTATTTTTTTATATATTTTCTGCATTTACATTTCAAATGTTCTCCCCTTTCCTGGTTTCCCCTCCGAAAAACCCCCTAGTCCCTCTCCCCTCCCCCTGCTCACCAACCTACCCTCTCTAGCTTCCTGGCCCTGGCATTCCCCTACACTGGGGCATAGAGCCTTCA
This sequence comes from Montemys delectorum, assembly GCA_019843815.1. Classification (NCBI taxonomy): domain Eukaryota; kingdom Metazoa; phylum Chordata; class Mammalia; order Rodentia; family Muridae; genus Montemys; species Montemys delectorum. The sequence continues at coordinate 16,236 of JADRCD010211951.1, read as the reverse complement.
CAGTACCAAGGGCCTCTCCTCCCACAGATGACTGAATAGGCCATCCTCTGCTACATATGGAACTGGAGCCATGAGTCCCACTATTTGTACTCTTTGGTTGATGGTTTAGTCCCTGGGAGCTCTCAGGGTACTGGCTAGTTCATATTGTTGTTCCTCCTATGGGGCTGCAAACCCCTTCAGCTCCTTGAGTCCTTTCTCTAGCTCCTTCATTGAGGACCCTGTGCTCAGTCCAATGGATGGCTGTGAGCATCTAGTTCTGTATTTGTTAAACACTGGCAGAGCCTCTCAGGATGATTTGTGCCTAGTAGTAATGTAACTTGATATGTCATGCTCAGAAGATATTCCTGGAAGACTTGATTGTTTTTTGAAGGGAGGCAGAGTCAATCTAGACAAGAGGGTAGTTGAGGAAAGATAATAGGGGAGGGAGGGGAAACTGCAGTCAGGATGCAATATATGAGAAAAAAATAAAAACATTAAAAACATAGTTGGTACTTCTGTGATTTTGCAAAAATAGGTGTTTGTTTTACATGTAAGATAAAGATACATATCAAAAGAAGAGTGAGTTTATTTGCTCCATCATCTTATTATCTGTAAAACAGACAGAAAAAAATTAGCAAGCAGTATAAGAGTTTGAGGAAGTACTGAGATAAGACCAGCAGAAGCAAATTAGAATTATTAAAGTTTGGGGGTCTGATAATCAGTGTATCTCAGTCTTGAATGAGGATGAGGTCAAGGAATTGCAGATGTGGAAAGAAAGTCAGAGAAGAAAGGAGGTAGGCATTGTAGAGCAAACCTATAATCCCAACACTAATTCTAATACAGAAGAATTATTCTGAGGTCAAGACTAGCCTTAGGTAAAGTAAACTCAAGACTATCTTGGATTACAAAACAAGATTCTATCTCAAAGAACAAAAGCAATAAACAAATAAATTAGTTAGCACAATTTAAAGTAGAATAGTAGTAGTAGTAGTAGTAGTAGGAGGAGGAGGAGGAGGAGGAGGAGGAGGAGGAAGAAGAAGAAGAAGAAGAAGAAGAAGAAGAAGAAGAAGAAGAAGA
>JADRCD010211951.1:0-15170 GCA_019843815.1 Montemys delectorum | reverse complement strand
AGAAGAAGAAGAAGAAGAAGAAGAAGAAGAAGAAGAAGAAGAAGAAGCTATATTTCAAGTTAAAGAAAATTGCTGTTATACAATGAGCATCATTTATATGTAATATTATAAAAATATTACCTATGTGGATATAAAAATTTGATGATATGTCTTAACCAGTTAAAACAATGTTAGATAATCCAGTATTTTAGAAACATATATAACTGTGGCTTTTCACTCTCAGGAACTAAACATCCATTTGTTTCACTTATTGATGCTAGAAATTGTTCTACATGGAAGATTCTTTGTTTAATGACTGAAGTTTATAGAATGACTTAAAATAGAATCCATTTGAGTGTAAAGTCATCATTGTTCCATAGTAGATAATGTACACAAGAAAGATTAATGAAATATTAAAGAGGATAGGAATGCATGTACAGATCTTTCAACTGGTATATTACCATGAAAGCTCACAGTACAATCTCAGGTGATTGCTTGAGCTCTGACAGAAAATACTTATTTCATTGGTGGTTCCAGGACCATAGAGCTGCAAGGAAATCTGTTCATATATTTCCTGGACATTTTGGCTATTTACCAGTAATTGGGGCTATACATTATGGCTTCCTTTTGACAAGAGGTATTTTAATTTATGGACAATTTGTAACAATTCATACATTTCTTCTATTCAATAACTTTGTCTCTGGTCTTTTTTAGGGAATGTCAATTATGCTTGTCGAATTGAAGGAAGTTAATTCTGTTTACTAAGACACTTCTTCTATTCTTTATTGTGTGTTTGCTAAATTTATCAATACTCTTATTCCTTATCATGAAGAAACTCTTGCTCAATGATCTACAATGTTTCCATACAAGGGAAATAAATGATATGGCTACTGTGTTTCAAGTGGGGTGCTTTCAGATTTGGATGGAACACTCAAAACTTCATACTTGAGACAGTTTTGTAAGGCAATTGGTAAGGTAGTGGCTTAATGAAACCAAGAAAACAAAACAATAACAGAAAAACATAATACAGCTTCTGAGGTACCCAGGCTAGTAATGGCACTCTTGGAGAGGACAAAGAGTGATTACCATAAATATGAGAAGCAAAGGACATTGAACTTTCTATAAAGGACACATATACTGTCTATAAAACACACACACACACACACACACACACACACATCATTTTGACTTATTTAAAATTATAGCATAAAGTGTTATTAAATATAAAATGTCATTATTTCTACAATACATTTTATAACTTTCTTCCAATTTTTATGCTATAATATATTAAGGCTCTTAAGAATGATTTTGACATCCATTACTTTTAATTAATTAAATTTTTTTACATTAATTAATTTTAACAACCCAATATTAGCCCCCAACTTCTCATAGTATCCCCTCATGCAGATACATCCTGTATTATACCCTTTCCTCCCATAATCCTTTATAATAAAGCTAAACTAAACTAAACTAAAACATAACCTCAAATATTTTCTTCGACTTCCCAAATTGGCTACAATTATCTGCCATTTGAAATAAAGTCTCTGAACATAGCAATCCATAAAGTAGTGAATAATTTCTTCTCTGGTAATCTTCCCAATAATGGACAGAAAATTAGGCTTGTTTTCTTAAAGACTTTGGAGTTGAATGCAATTTGTACATATCAACAGACATGCTTGTGAGGAAGGGCCTTTTCATCTTACTGACAGGGATCATATTGCAAAGCCAGAGAACGGGATGCTTGCCATCCAAACAATTTAGGCTGTGTCTACCATTTCAAAAGAAACTTTTAGAAAATAAATATTTCTAGCAACCAAGCTGTCAAAGTTGTCTGCGAAGATTATGTGGTTGGAAAAGAAGTCAATGATATTTTTTCACTACTACATGCAACCATTATTGCTACCATGTGCATACCCAGCTGTAGCTTAAGTTTTGGTTTCTTCTAAAGATTATTTTTTAAGCAATAAGTTGGTGCCTAACAGTCTTCTGGCTCATAAATACATATCTCGAACCCTTTAAATATCTTCAATAAAGATGAAAAAAAAAACAATGATAATTTGGTCAGGGAAGAAATAAAGAAAGAAATTAAAGACTTTTTAGAATTTATTTAAAATGAAGGTACAACATTTCCAAACTTATGGGAAATATTGAAAGCAGTGCTAAGAGGAAAACCCATAGCTCTGGAGAAAAGAAACTCGAGAAAATGGAGAGAGCATACACTAGCAGCTTAACAGCACATTTGAACACAACGGAACAAAAAGAAAAAAAAAAACCAAATACACACAAGAAGAGTAGATAGCAGGAAATAAACTCAGTGATGAAATCCACCAAGTAATTAGTAGTCTTAATTACTTGTTGGATATTTGGTTTATTTCTTCAATTGAATTTACACATGTGATCATTACAAGATATTAGTAACATGTGTAAAATATGGTTGTTGATTTATACACAAATATTGAGTTGGTCTTTGTGTATTAGATGACATTGTATTCACCAGAAAATTTATTAGTGACATTTCACTATAGAGAAAACAAACCTGACTCTTCACTGATTCTTATTTTAATATTTATTTTTAAGTTGACTTAACCTAGTATTCACCAGAAAATTTATTAGTGACATTTCACTATAGAGAAAACAAACCTGACTCTTCACTGATTCTTATTTTAATATTTATTTTTAAGTTGACTTAACCTAGTTATTCACAGAGATATTTACTTAAAATTTTTACTGCTACATTACTCACAATAGCTAAAATATACAATCCACTTACATGCTCACTGATGAGTGAATAAAGAAAATCTCTCCCTCCTCTGTCTGCACATGTAAAGAGAACAAAAGATTCCCAGTTTAAAGGGTCAAAAAGGGAAATCCTCCTGTCACATAATAATCAAAACATTAAATGTACAGCAAAAAGAAAAAATATTAAAAGCAACAAAGGAAAAAGCCAACTAACATTTAAGTGCACACACCCGACTTCTCAACAGAGATGATAAAACCAGAAGATCCTGGACTGGTGTCTTGAAACCCTTAAGAGACCTCAGATGCCAGCCCAGACTACTATACCTAGCAGAATTTTCAATCATCATAGATTTAAAAAAAATACATTTTATGACAAAAACAAACTTAAAGAATAACTTTCAACTAATCCAACCCTACTGAACAAAAAGAAGAAAAACTCTCACACAAAGAGGTTAACTACACTTTCCAAAACACAAGAAACTTGAAGAAAAGCCAGGAGAATGATAGACAAAAATTCCCACCTCTAACATCAAAATAAAAGGTACTAACAAGGATTGGTCATTAATATTTCTCAATAACAAAGAGATCAATTCATCAGTAAAAAGAAACAGGCTAACAGACTGGATATGTACACATGATTCATCTTTCTGCTACATACCTTAAACTTGGCAGTGGTGGCGCATGCCTGTAATCCAAGCACTTGGTCTACAGAGTGAGTTCCAGGATAGCCAAGGATACACAGAGAAACCTTGTCTTGGAAAAACAAAAACAAAACAAAAAGAAAAAGAAAAAGTAATCTAAAAAGAAGGGGAAGGATATTTCATACTCATCAAAGGAAAAAACTACCAAGATGAAGTCTCAATCATGATCATCTATTCTCTGAATGAAAGCACATCTGTATTTGTCCAAGAAACTTTCCTAATGCTCAAATCACACATTGATCTCCACACAACAATAGGGGGGAATTCAATAATCCTCTCTTACCAACGGACAGGTCATTGAAACAGAAACTAAACAGAGAAACAATGAAACTATCAGATGTTACGAACTAATGGGTAGATTAGACATCTATAAAACCTTTTACCACCAAATAAAACAATATACATTTTTTTGTGGAATTCATGGAATATTCTCCAAAATTGACCAATGTATTCAGCCACAAAGCAAGCCTCAACAGATACAAGAACACTGAAATAACCTGTAGCATCCTATGAGATCACTACAAATAAAGGCTGGACTTGAAAAACAACAGATACAACACAAAGCCTCCATACTCATGGAAACTAAACAACTCTTTACTCAATAGTAACTTGGTCAGTGAAGAAATAAATGAAGAAATTAAAGACTTTCTAGAATTCAATAAAAATGGAGGCACAACATCTGCAAACTTATGGGACACGAGGAAAGCAATGCTAAGAAAAAATTCAGAACACTAAAGTGAGTTTATAAAGAAATTTTACTTATCTCATATTAATAACTTAACAGCTCACCTGAAATGCTAGAATAAAAAGAAGCAAGCATACCAAGAGGAGTAGATGGAAGGAAATAGTCAAGCTCATGGCTGAAATTAATCAATTAGAAACAAAGAAGAGAATAGAAAAAAATCAACAAAACCAAGACCTGATTCTCTGGGAAAATCAGCAAAGTAGACAAACCCTTAGCTAAACTAATGAAATGGCCCAAAGACAGTATTTATATTAATAGAATTTAAAAAGAAAAGGTAAACATAAACAACAGAAACTAATAAAATCTAAAAATTATTAGGTATCATTTCAAAAGTCTCTGCTCCATAAAACTGGAAAATCTAATGAAATGGATGTATTTCTAGACAAGCGCAGCATATCAAAGTTAAATCAAGATCAGATAAACTATCCAAACAGTCCCATAAACCCTAAGGCAATAGAAGTGGGCACTAAATTTCTCCCAAACAACAAAACAAACAATAAAAAAGAGATTATTTTGGTACAGAGTTCTACCAGACCTCCAAAGAAGAGCTAATACCTATACTCCTCAAACTATTCCACAAAATAGAAACAGCAAGAACACTACCTAATTGATTCTATGAGGCCACAGTTACCGTGATATCTAAATCACACAAGAATTCAACAAAGAAAGAAAACTTCAGACCAATTTCATTTGTGAACTTTAACACAATAATATTCAACAAAATTCTCACAAACTGAATTCAGGGACACATCAAAAACCTCCTGGACCACCATCAAGTAGGCTTCATCCCAAAGATGTACAAATGTTTCAATATATGAAAATCCATCAACATAATCCATTATAATAGAAGCAAAGTGAAAGACAAAAATCAAATGATCATCTAATTGCATGCTGAAAAAGTCTTTGACAAACCAACACACATTCATGTTAAAAGAGTTCATAAATATCTGCTAAATCCCCTGCACTGATTCCTGGGAAAGTCCTCTATTATAGGTCTCAGAGACTTTCTAAAGATTCTCCCCTCCTACCCACTCCAGTCAGCTCTAGATTTCCATTCATTCTCCAGGCCCACTGGTGTGGGAGGGACAGCAGGATGGTATATCTTACCCTCTCAGAGGAGAAGATGAGTGGATTACAGGAAGGGGCTAGATGAGGGAGGAAGGAAGAACCCATAAGGGGAACAGTGAAAGAAAGAAAAAGAAAGAAAGAAAGAAAGAAAGAAAGAAAGAAAGAAAGAAAGAAAGAAAGAAAGAAAGGAAGGAAGGAAGGAAGAAAGAAAGATAGAAAGAGATACATCTCTGATTCTGAAACCTGAAATTTTGGTCTCCAAAAAGCTAGGCTTCATTTTATAAATCAAACTTGTGACAAATAGAGGTAGCTGAAAATACAGAACATTCCTAAGGCCCCAAAGTTGAGTGGAATTGTCCCACAGTTCCACTTGGGTCTGTGGTTTCTTCAGACTGGAGGTCAGACAGGACCTGCAAAATGAAATGGTCTAGAACAAAGAGGCGGATGCCAAGTAGAGTTCTATCAAGGCGTCTCTTTACTTGGGGGTGTTTTGAGCTTATATAGGCAGGTAAGAACTGAAACTGAAATAACATAAACATTGTGGGAGAAGTCAGAAAAGAAGAGTCACGAGCAAAGGTCACCAGCTGCTTGGATTTCAGCGGATGTCCTCAGGCAATAGGCGTTGTCGCAGGCCTAGAAGTATCTCAGCGAGAACTTCTTGGTAGAGAGCTCTTGAACCGTGCACTAAAGATGGCGATGGCTGGCCGAGAGCTCTGAGATAAACAACACCTGATTTGGCTTGTAGGTTGTGCTTCTGTGTGGCATGATCTTCCCTGGCCTATGGGGAGATGACACGTGGCATGAGTTCATGGGCTCCTACTAGGACATAAGCTGTGTTTGGGTAGGAATCTCGGGCTCACCTCCCCACAATGCTGACTGTAAAGTATCCTGAGTAAACCGCTAAGAGAAGGAACTGGTTGTGTCGTGTCTTAATTCCTGTTGGTCAGGGTTGGCTCACCACACTTCTCAAGCAACTTCTTTCAGAGATAAGCTGATAGTCTGCAGAAGGTCTTCCTTCTTAATTCCCCAGGTGACCGCCTCAGGCGAAAATCGGCAAAGTTTGGAGGCAGAACTGGGCATGGAAGGCAACAAAACTTGAAGGGACTTCCAGGATAAAAAGGACTTTATTTCAGGATGTGATGAAGTTGTTTTATTAATATATGTTTTATATTATTTATTTTTAGTAAATACTACATTCAGTTTAATAATCAATTGTCTTCCCTTACAAATGGCAACATAACTTTCATCATTATGGTTCTAATCCTCCTGGAGAATAACTTATGTGTGATCTTAATTTTCATCACATTCAGTAGATGGGAGTAATTAAGAAGATGTATGTAAGATCACATAAGCACTTTAAAAGTTCTTGATATGAACCATTTCCAGTACAAGTTTCATTAACAATACCACATATAGAATTATAACTATAATTGTCCCAGGTGAACAGATCATGAAGTATTCTTGCTTAAGTTATGTATTTTCAAAACTATATTTTCATCCTTTGATTGTGTAATGCTACAAAAAATTTATGTGGTGATAGTATTTTAAGTATTTTAGAAAGTGTGTTTATATATATTTTACATGTTATTTCATAAACAAAGTATACAAAGGCTTATGAATGCTTTATATTTCATTCAATTCAGAATGTGTTTATATATATATGTAATTGTAGTCTTTATATACTTATTTCAAATTCTTCAACTGCATTTTAGATGAAATATTGGTCACTTTTCTGTAAATTGTTTTCTACCATATATGTACCCGCGTACCATAACAAAATGATCATTTTATTTTTTGTTGTATAAATATTAACATGTTTTTATTAGTTTTCATATTGATTGTCTTGGGTAAATGTATATGTACCCTATATTGAGATATCTTTTTTCTCATGATTTTTAAAGGTTACAAAATAATTCTCAGCTAGTTTTTACTATTTAAAACTACCAAAAATATCATTTTTAAAGAAAGAAGAAAAAAACCGTAGTTCTTATTTTAGAACACTTCATTAGGTGGGTTTACTTTTTTATGGGCTTTGTAATTCGTGAGATGGGTCTGTATTTCAAGTACATCTCTGACTCTTACTGGATAGTTTGCATCCAAGTAGTTGGAATCACTGCTGTAAGTGTTGTTCAGACATGGAAATCCTAAACCTCCAACTCTATTTCCACTGTTCATTTCTGCTATTTTTCTCAAGGAATTATTCTTGTAATGCCAACCACTTTATTCTGTGTTAGAACTAATTAAATATTTTAGAAAATGTAATATATTTAAACACTAAATACAATATTAAAATCTAACTTTTAATTTTTAGCCCACCCAGTGCAACACTGTTTTATAGTTCTAGGAATTTGAGACTTGTACTTGAATTTTTTTGTTTCACTAAGGATTTTATCCAATGGCAAAATAGGGAAACCAAACTCTTGGCCGTCCAGGGGACTATCTTTAACATGTCTCTTTTTCTTTTTGTAATTCAAGAATAACTATAATCCAACTACATTTTTAAGTTCTCTATTTTTGTGATAGTTAAGATTTTTTAGTTACACAGTTAAGATATTTTCTTTGATAGTTAAGATAATTGACAGTGAAAAGAGTCTTTCCTGTGCATTTTTTCCTTTCCTGTTGCTACTATTTTATCAGCTATTTTAATTCCATTTTGAATAAACATTATAAAAGTTCTTATTTAATTTTGTATTTTATAACTTAATTGCCATGTCATTGTCATAATTCATTTTATGTTTATTTTATTTAAACTTTCATTTTATTTTACTATTTTGTGTGTGGGGGGGTGTTTTGCATGCATATATGAGTTTGTGTCATGTATGTGCCTCATGATGACAGAGGTAAGAAGAGGAATTTGAATCCCTAAGGGTTCGAGTTACAAATTATGGTTAGTTGAAGAGCATCTAGTGTTCTCTCCCAGTGAGCCTTTGCTCTAGCCCTTATTTTGTACTTCCTAATCTAGTGAATGCCAACTTGAGGTAGTGTAGGATATTGAGAAAAATACTTGAAGCTCAAAAGAGAAGATTAACTTCAGTTAGTTTGCTGAATAACAACCCTGGGACAATGTAGTAATTTGAACAAGGAATGTACCTCAAAGGCTTCAGTGTATGAACATTAGGTCTTCAGTAGTTTTTGTTATTTGGATGGGTGGTATACCCTGCAGGAGTAAGTATGCTTTTGCAAAGAGAACTTGAGAATCCATTGCTTGCCCCTTTTAGTATTCTATGTGTGATTTCTGAAAGAAGTTGTGATCTGTCAGAATCCTGCTTATGCCATCTGATGCCATAAATCTTTTGTCATTATGGACTCTCCCTGTGGAACAATCCTTTGAAATAGATTTTTTCTTTCTATATATTGTTTTTGGTCAGAGTTTTGTATCACAGTAACAAAAAAGTGAGTAATTCCAGGAAGATTTAGCTACTAGGAAAGATTGTATTAGTGGTTAAGTACCCAGTCAACAGATAAAAAAACAAAGCCAGGACAGGCATTTTAGAAGAGGTCATTTTTAATTAAACTAAGAGAAATATTAAAATCCCAAAACCAAACCAAACCAAACCAAACCAAACCAAACCAAACCAAACCAAACCAAACCAAAACTAAAAACCAAAAACCGAAACAACAAAAACATTTGAAATTATTAGTGGAGTTTTAAAAAATATTATTTTTTTGTAAACTATTGAGAAAGGTACACTTCTAGAGAGGTATTTCCATGAATATAATTTATGACAATAGTACTGTTGGTTGAAATAACTATAGTTAGCCAAAAAAATTTAATTAGGTTTATTGCTAGTAATGAAAATAAAAGAGAGTCTTAGAGTTATTCTATGGCTGTAATAAAATGTCATGACCAAGGCAGCTTGGGGCAGAAAGGTTTTATTTCACTCACAGTTTTGTATAAAAGTTTAACTTCAAAACCAGTGTGGACAGGAGGCAGCAGCTGGTACTCAGGTCATGGAGGGGTGCTGCTTTACTGACATACATTGCTTTTTATATCTTGCTCAGTCTGCTATCTTGTAGAACTCAGAACTACCAGTATAGGAATGGTACCAACCACAGTGGGCTGGGCCCTCCCCATCAACCATTAATTATGAATATCCTACCTACAGACTTGTCTATAGCCCAAACTTATGGAAACATGAGGTTCACTTCTCTGATGACACTGGCCTGTGTCAAATTGACATAAAAGTAGCCAGTGCAGACTTAAGCTTATTTTATTCATGTATTGTAATAAGTAAATAAATTATGATGATATTAATATTGAGAAGGGACAAATAGCATCATTGTCAGAAAGCAGATAAAGACTGGATTGCAGAAGGAATACACTAGAACAGTTGCTCTGAACCTTCCTGTTACTGCAACCTTTTAATACAGTTCCTCACGTTGTAGCGACCCCAATCACAAAATTACTTCCATTGTTATTTTATAACTTTAATTTGCTCCTGTTGTAAATTATAATGTAAATATCTATGTTTTCTGAGGATTTTAGTTGATGCCTGTGAATGAACATAAAATGGTCACAACCTACAAGTTGAGAACTACTGCACTAGAGTTGTCAACTCTAGCATTCAAAATCTAATGTAATTGTAGGTTTTCATCACTTTCCATATATTTTTAGTCTTTATGAGTAAAATAATATTCTTTCCTGTTAATTACTAAAATATTTTTACCAACACATAAGGCTGCTTTTAATTTTAAAATTATTTGTACATTTCATACACTCAAAGGCACAAATTTGTAACATATAATAAAGTAATGTTTAAGACATCTTTGGGCACAGCCAGCTGAGATGAGTTGTATACAGTCCCCTGACCCCATTGTCTGACTCTGGACTCACCTTGACATCCAAAAGAAGCTCGTGAGACCTCGAGAGTATCCTACTTCCTTGTGGAGGACTTCATGGACTCCAGAAACACCAGCCTAGAGTCCTCACCCACCAATCCATTGCCAATAAGATGGGCCTGGTGCCCAGACAGTATATGTGGGCTGATCTTTGCCTCCTAACCTCCATTGTCTCATCCACAGCTCTCCCTACCTTCCCTAGGATTCCAGCTGCCATGGAGATCATCCAGTTAACATCAGGAACAGATATCTAAAGGACAGCTTATGAACACAATGAACAATATTAACATCCAGGAAATTTAGGACACTATGAGAAGATCTAACCTAAGAATAATAGAAAAAAAGGATAAGATGTCCAGCTCAAATGCCCAGAGAACATATTCAACAAAACCATAGAAGAAAATTCACAAGACTAAAGAAAGAGATTCCTATAGACATAGAAGAAGCTTCTAGAACACCAAATAGATTGGACCAGAAATCTCTCCCATCATACAATAATCAAAACATTAAATGTACAGAACAAAGAAATAATATTAACAGCTGCAAGGGATAATGCCAAGTAACATATACAGACATACCAATGAGAATTAATCCTGATATTTCAACAGAGAATCTAAAATTGAGAAGGGTCTCAGCAGATATCTTTCAGACCCTAAGAGACCATATATGTCAGCTATATAACAAGTTAAACTCTCAATGACCAAAGATGAAGAATACAAGATATTCTTTGACAAAACCAAATTTAAACAATATCTTTCCACTAATCTGCTCTACATAGGAGAGTAGAAGGAAAACTCCAGTGCATTGAGTGTAACTACACAAACAAAGCAGAATTACTCATTACCATCTCTCAAGATCAAAAGACTAAACTTAAGAATAAAAAAGACACAGGCTAATAGAATATATGTGTAAACCAGATCCATTTACAGGATTTTTAAACAGGATTCTGCTTTATACGAGAAATATACAGTCCCTCATAGTAAAGGACTGCAAAATAGTTTTCCTAGAAAACCTACCCCTCCCAAAAAAAACCTAGCTGGAATATCCATTCTAAGATCTAATAAAATACACTTTCAACCAAAAATTATGAAAAGAGATGAAGATACTTCATACTCATTAAATGAGAAAATCCACCAAGATGATATCTCAACCCTAAAATATATGCTCCAAATTCAAGGGTACCTACATTCATAAAAGAAATACTGATAGAGCTTAAATAACACATCAAGCCCTATACAAAAATAATGGGAGACTTCAACAACCTCTCTCACCAATGGGCAGATCATCAAAACAAAAACTATAGAGAAATAATGAAGGTAACAGGGGTTATGAATCAAATTGAGCTAACAAATTTCTATAGAATATTTCAGCCACACACACACAAAAAACACACATTCTTCTCAGCACCTCATGAATCCTTCTGTAAAACAGACCATAAAGGTCACAAGCAAGCCTCTACAGATACAAGAAGATTGAAATACCCCTTGCATATTAGCAGATCACCATGTATTAAAGCTTGACTTCACCAACAATAGACACAGCAGAAAGTCTACAAACTCATGGAAACTGAACAACTCTCTACTCAATGACCACTGGGTCAAAGAAGAAATAAATGAAGACATAAAAGACGTTCTGGAATTCAACCAAAATGTTGGTACAACATACCCAAACTTATTGGATATAATGAAAGGAATGTTTAGATAAACGTTCATATTATTAACTACATAAAAAAAATTATGAGATCCTATAATACCAACTTAATATCACTTATGAAGGCTCTAGCATAAAAGGAAGCAAGCAGCGCCACCAAAAGTAGTAGACAGCAGGAAGTAATTAAACTAAAATCAATAAATTAGGAACAAAGAAAACAATTTAAAGAATAAAGGAAATGAATAGCTGGTTCTTTAAGGAGGGGCATAACAACAGATTCTAAAGAAATCCAAAGAATTATTCACTCTTAATTTAAAAGCCTGTATTCCAAAAAAATTGGAAAATCTAAGTAAAATGGATGATTTTTCTTGATAGATTACCAAACTTAAATCTAGATCAGACAAACAAATTAAACAGTGTGACAATCCCTAAAGAAATGAAGTGGTAAATAAAAGTCTCCCAACCAAAAGAAGCCCAAGGCCAGATAGTTTTAGCCCAAAATTCTATGAAACTTTCAAAGAAGAACTTATAACAATACTCATCGAAAAATGTAAACATAACCAAAATAGAAGCAGAAAGAACATCGCCAAGTTTAATCAATGAGGCCAAAGTCACACTGATACCTAAACCACAAAAATACACAGCAAAGAAAAATAATTTCAGACCAATTTCCCTTATGAATATTTGTACAAAATACTCAATAAAATATTCTCAAACCAAATCCCATAACAAATCAAAACCATCATCCATCATGATCAGGTAGGCTTCATCCTAGTGATACAGGGATGGTAGAACATATAAAACTACATCAATGTAAGCCAACACATAAAAAACTGAAGGGAAAAGAACATATGATCATCTTTTTCAATGCTGAAAATATCTTTGAAAATCCAATGCCCATTCATGTCAAAATTCTTGGAGAGATCAGCGATATATGGCACATACCTAATCACAATAAAGGTAGTATACAGCACACCAATAGCCAACATAAATTAAATGGAGGGAAACTGAAAGCAAATCCATTAAAATCAGGAGTAACAGAAGGCTGATTTCTTGCTCAGTATCTCTTCAATATAGGACTTAAATTGCTAAACATAGCATTATAAAAACTAAAGGAGATAAAGCAGATAGAAATTGGAACACATAATATTAAGGTATCACTATGCAATGATGATAGGTTATTATACATATGTGGCCCCAAAATACTACCAGAGAAATCCTATCATTAATAAACACTTTCACCAAAGTGACTGGATACAAAATTAATAAAAAAAAATAATCAGTAGCCCTCATTTATACAAAGGATAAGTGGGTTGGGCAACATTCAGTGAAACAACACATTCAAAATAGCCACAAATAATATAAAATATCTTTGTACAACTCTAACCAAGCAACTGAAAAACCTATAGGACCAGTACTTCAAGTCTCTAAAGAAAGAAAGTAAACATGATAACTTAAAATGGAAAGACCTTTCTCCCATGTTTCAGGATCTGTAGTATTAAAATAGTAAAAATGGGCATCTTACCAAAAGCAATCTACAGATTCAATGCAATCCCGTCAAAATGCCCACACAATTATTCATACTACTTGATATGAAAATTCTCAAATTTATATGGAAAAAAAGCCATGATAACTAAAACAATCCTGTACAATAAAAGAACTTCTGGAGTTGTCACCGTTCCTGATCTTAAGGTGTACTCTAGAGCAATAGTGATAAAAGTCACATGATATTGGTATAGAAACAGAGAGATTGATCAATGGGATAGAATCAAAGACCCAGAAATAAACCTACACACCTACAGACACTTAATTTTTGACAAAGAAGCCAAAACCATATATGGAAAACCAAAGCATCTTCAACAAATGGTTCGGGTCTAGCTGAGCGTCTGCGTTTAGAAGAATGTAGGTAGATGCATATTTATCACCCTGCACGAAACTCTAAGTGGATCAAAGACTTCAACATAAAACAAGATATACTAAATTTACTAACTTCTTTTGTTATTTCATTTTATTTTATTTTATTTTATTTTAATAAATTATATATTCCAGTCACCATCCCCCTCCCAATATATTTTGGATATGAGCCCTCTGTCAGATGTAGAGTTAGTGGAGATATTTTCCCAATCTTTAGGTTGCCATTTTGTCCTACTTAGTCATCAGGGAAATACAAATCAAAATGATCCTGAGATTCTACAACAGTCAAATTGAATAAGATCAAAACCTCAACAACACCATGTTTATGGGACCATTAAAAGCAGTCTGGTTTCTTGTTGAGCTAGGTTTAAAATCCTGATGACCCAGTAGGTGATCCTATAAGGGACAGTAGGTATTTTACCAAGATCTAGACATCGGGCTCCTGAAACTAGGCCTCAGCTCTCCATAATTCTTTGGCCATCAGTCAGGTAAAGGCAACCCCCCAAGCCCCTCCACAGCTAGAGGATGTGATCCTAGATCATGTAGCCTCAAGCCATGATAGGCTTAGCCAATTAATCTCTCCTTCCCAGACACTGCTCCCTGCAAAAGGTATTTAACCTCAGGCCTGCCCTGGGAAAGTGGGGTATGGTTTTACTCATTATAACTCTCTTCCATGACAATAAATGTCTTAAAATCATGAACTGTCTATTTTCATCGGGATCCACCATGGGGAGCAATGGAGCAGGCCTTCCTCTAAAAAGCCTTGCCTAATCTCCTGCAAGAGGCCTCTGTGCTCCCAGTTATGGACTCCACCAAGCCAAGGACTCTCCCGTCCTGGTAGGACCCAGCCAGAGCTCTCCTTCTGCCGTTTACCCTTCAGCCCCAGGCTAGAGCCAGCCCACAGGCTCCCACTCCATTCTCAGCTCTTCCGAGGCATCCATCTGCGTCTGTGGTGCCCAAGAGTCTGAGAACCTGCTGTGTCCAGCCTTCATGCAGGTCTAGAGATCCCAAGCCCAACTTCGGCAGTCTGCAGGATCTCAGACTGCACTTCCCTAGCCCTGGAGCGGAGTATCGTGGCTCCTCAACCACACACCCACTCCAGCATGTAGAGTGGGGAACGATCAGTTAAAACTTCTGGCATCCTGCCTAGCAGCCCATGCTGGACCCCACATCATCCACACAAGTTCTGGTGAGAATTTGGAGCAAGTCTCATTGTTAATGGGACTGCAAACTTGTACCACTACTCTGGCAAATAATCTGGTGGTTTCTCAGAAAATTGGAAATAGTTCTACCTAAAGACCCAGATATACTGATCCTGGGCATTTATTCAAAAAAATGTTCCAAGCACATATGCTCATAGCAGCTTTATTGTTAATAGTCAGAAATTGGAAACAGCTCAGATGTTGGAAACATTCTCAACTAAAGAATGGATACAGAAAATGTGGTTCATTTACAGAATGTAAGACCATTCAGCTATTAAACAAGGACATCATGAGTTTCACAGGCAAATGGACAGAACTAGAAAATATCATCCC